>JAQZBX010094586.1:0-12011 GCA_029593785.1 Cabassous unicinctus | reverse complement strand
GTTTTTATCTAGAGCATAACCTACCTTATTCTGTACCTTATGCTTGACCATGGTACCTGCTGCACAAAGTCTAAATTTTGATCTTGATATTCAAAGTTATCCATCACTTTCTTTACCATATCCAAGATTATCTTCCCTTCCAGTCCTTGCCAAACTTGACAGTCCAAAATGACCAGTGGTTTCACTGGATACAATTTGGCAGCAGTATCTCTGGATATCTCTAATGCCCATGCTTTTGTTCACACTTTTCTGCTTCCTGGAATAACTTCCTTAATCCTTCCATAATCTAAATCATAATGCTTTCTTTGAGACTCATGTAAGTCCTGCTTCCTTGACAAATTCAGTTCACAGTGATCTCTGTATTCTCTCAATTTCCAAATCTCTAGGAGTCTCAGCCTCATATATGCACGTTCCTAATGATTATTCTGGTTTATTCTGCTGCACCTTATCTCCTCAATGGCTCTGATATGAACTCTTTTAATACATTCCAGAATTTTGTACAGAATTAGGTACAGAGGAGGAGGTCCATTTATTCAAATTTATTCATTACACATCACTCTTTCACTAATTCATTGCACAAACTTCATCTGCCAGATAGGGTGTTGTATGGTAGAAATGCAAAGATGAGAAAGATAAAACTTCTCCTTAAAAAATGTTCAAAATGTATACAGGGGGAGCAGATGTAGCTCAAGTGGTTCAGTGCCTGCTTCCCACGTACAAGGTCCTGGGATTTGACCCCAGTACCTCCTAAAAACAAAGAAACAAGCAAGCAAGCAAATAAACAAAAATCAGCTCTCATTGGGGAGCAGATGTAGCTCAGTGGTTGAGTGCCTGCTTCCCATGTACGAGGTTCTGGGTTCAATCCCCAGGACCTCCTAAAAAAAAAAGTATATGGAAGGGCAACTATCTTAGCAGTAAGCTTATTAAACGAGTATGACATAAATGCACTAACGGGAAAAGCTGAGGGAGTTAGGGAGGGAGTCGATTTCAGTGTGATCAGAAAAGTATCTTACAAGAGACAGCATTTCATTCATTCATTCATTCATTCATTCAATAAACATTTAGTGTTTGGCTGCTACATACCAGGCCCTCTCAAACTTTGATGAAGCTGAGATAAAAGGTTGGAAGGCACAGTCTCTATAAGGAGTTCACATTCCACGAGGCAAATACAATGAGTAAACCAACTACCAGAGTTTGAGAAACAGTACCACCTCGACAGGATTGTGGCAGATGCCATTTGCCCTCATTTTTATTGTTTGGGTTAGTAAGGACAGTATTCATGCCACCACTTCACTCAGCACTTCACATGTAATAGGAGTAGGCAAGGAGACAAATGGCAGTCCCTAGGTTTGATTTGCCCCGAGGCTGCTGAACAGAAAAACAAGAACTTTCATGGCTGCACTATCCCTTTTTTTAAAAAAGGTCAAAAACATAACATTTTCATTAGCACAGCTAAGTATTAGTATGCATTAGCCACTACTTACCTAGTTTAAAATCCAATGCTTAATTTAGAAAAAACGTAAAAGATAATCCAAACACCCAGTTAACATAAATACCTCATCAAGCTTTCATTGTTATTGGTTCATAATTACTGTTCATTTTAACCCTAGTTTGAATGGTTTTCATGAAATTAGTTCAACTGTAATATTCAATTTTTTTCACTCTTACACACAACTCCAACACACTTTGGATTTCCAGGCAGCTTTTCTCAAAAATGCTTATAGGCAACCTTTCCAGCTTCCCTGTTTTTCTCTCCAGAGGCAGAGTGTGGCTACCTCTTCTCAAATTCAATTTACACCAGTAAGCATGCGCTGAGTGCCCACCAGGTGCTTCTGAGATGCAGAGGTGGGTAAATCACAGTCCATTTCTTCAGTGAGTTTATAATGTATAACAGAGTTCTAGGAAGTTCAAAAAAGAGGCAATTGCCTGGTCATAGAAAATTATCATTATGTGGTGAAATAGGTTTCCAAATTATCAGTGTGCTAAGAATGATGCTTCATTAAGTTACTCATTTCCTCTGGTTACAGCAGCTCAGAGAGAGAGAAAAAAATAGTTCCTTGATTCTAGTATGTTGTTCCTGAAAACATTAACACAGAAGCCCTTTCTTCTCCACCTAGCAAAAGTCCTTTCAGCTTCCTTCTTTCATCAGAAATTTATATGCAATCAGTCAATTACGGGTTATTACCACCTGCCTCATCTCCGGTGTCTCTTTTGCAGGTGCTGTACTCCTGTCCACAACACACAGCATTTTTCACACTTACACAATTTAAGGAGAGTAGAGAAAGTTGTGTGTGTGTGTGTGTACTCCAAATATTATATATAGAAACCTCTAAATACTAGATATTCAATAAAACATAACATAACAAAATATATAATATGATATGACATGACATGACATGACATGATATGATATAGAAAGAGAGGACTTTCAGAAATCTAAGATGAACCAGAGGCAATCGGAGCAACAGAAAAAGCAAAACTATCATGTTATTGAACAATGCTTAAAATTCATTTTACAGGTCTTGTTTATTTCTTAGGGATCCACACTATTTAATGGACTAATAGGATTTTTTTTTCAATTTTTTAGGACTCTGAAATAAATTCACCTTTAGTGTTTTCATAAATTATACTGTGCAGTGTACTAGTGAAATGAATACTGTATTTTCTCTTGGAAAATGTTTTCAAGGTAATTCTGGAGATTGTTTCTTTACTTCACCTAAGGGATTTGTAAATAACATGCAGCCATGATGATACATCTTAGCCTGAGAGATTGTCTTTTGTTAAAGAAACATACCCATATGCTGTCCTCTTGTCGATATTGTTTCCAGTTCCTGCCACTGTCGCTGAACATCAGGAGGTAGCTGGTCACCCAATCGGAGCTCCCATATCCCCCTTGGGTGGCCACGGCAGAAATTTCCATTCTCTCTCCAAGGTCAATCTGCAACCACTGGTATTTGTTTGATAAAAATGGAGACCAGCCACCAGCTCCTTTTGTAAAAACAGAAACATGAGCAAATTAGTGAAGAAGAATTAGGTGAAATCTAATTTAATTGAGTAGAAATGCCAGTAAAACTATATTCCTCTATGGAACTTATGAAGGTCAAATTTCCAAAATATAGAACTCCTCATAGTTATAGAAAAAAATATTGAAAAGTAAGAATTTAGTGGAACTGGACAGAGCCTATGTTAATTCTTTTCATTACTAGGTTTTATAACTTCCTAACACTTGGGAGAATGAAGGGTCCCAACGAGTATTTAAAGTGCATAATTTGAAAGATGAGCATTCATATCAACACTTGGAACTAGCATATTTACTGCCCACGTGCATGACTGGACAATGATTTGGCTCTCGATCTCTTCGCCCGGTGCTGGATTTATTATAATACCCTCATATTATAGTGGAACTAGAAAACTACCTTTGATGTCTCATCATGTTTAGACTCCTTAGAGAAGAAAGTCCAGCATTAAGCGCTGGGTCATTAAGCACGGTCAAAGAATCATCCCTGCCCCAAAGGTATTTACAGTCTTCTAAGGGGAATAGACATTGAAAAGCGTGTCTGAAACACAATTTGAAAAATGCTAATGGGTACAGCATGTGCCAGGGACAATAACAAATAAAAGGTGGAGAATTCTATTGAGTTGTCGGCTGCAGCCAGCTTCTAACAGCAAGTGAGACCCAACTGTTAAATTCTCAGGAATTTTGCAAAGCTGGTTAAACACAGCCATCTTTGCAACTGGCCATAGTGGGATTATTTTTTATCATGGAAATTGGCACACTCTACAAATCAGCCTACCCTATTCCCCCGGCAGCCAGTTTCCCCGCACAGCCCTATTTTTCTCCTATCTCGGGAGGCAGCATGAGGGTACGAGGATGGGAGATGGAAAGGGAAGGGGTGCGTCACAGATCAAGCTGTACTGGAGTGCTCAGGAGTGAAAAATGGAGTCTGTTGGGTGTTCAAGAAAGGATGGATAGAGCATAATTTATCATATTCTGTTTTATTCAACACACACCTGAATATTATAGATGTGACATTGTTCACCTTGCTAAGATGTGTCTTCCTTCCAGTTTAATATAATAATGCTTTATTTTTGGAATTTATTTATTTTAAGTAATACTGACTTTGCTGATTATGAAAGTAATATATAACCATTGTAAAAGTCACCAAGTAAGGTTCAACAACATTTTTTAATGCACATTTATTTAGCATTCAATATCTATTAAAAGTCAATAGCTATTAAATAACATCTCCAAACAAGAATATTGCATGTGTTTTCTTTCCCCCTTTGTTTTGCACCCACTATGAGGCTCTGAAAACAAGTTCTGAAATTTTAGATGGCGATTACCATTCATTTATATACAGTGTTTATGTTTTCATTCAAATATTTTTCTTGACAGTTGTGCTCTGTTGAGTAGAGCCTTGAGCATAGTACCTCGAGTGAAGAACACCCAACAATGGTTTTCTGTTATGCTGGGCCATTGTGAGACATGAGGAGACACACCTGGGTTGACCATGTCTTCTCTTGATGGCATCAAGCTAATTCCTGTTTGCATTTGTGGAGCATGATTCCCAAGATTACTGACTACATTTTCTTTAGAACTAGAAACTTTTTCAAATTCCTTTCTTCTTGGAGTAAATCATAGTTCAAAAATCTGTCTTCCACTCACTACAGCAAAAGTACAATGCTCACCACTCTTTTTTGATGTAGAATATTTACAAATACTGCAATATTGTTAGTATGTTTTTACTTTTAATTTCCTCTGTATTTCCCCTTGAAGACCCTGTGGTTTGGGCTAGTTAACAGGATGGGTGGAGTTTCATTGGTCATCAATAATGTCTACCTGGTTTAGGTTAGTATAGAATAATCTCATATCTTAAGTAAGAAGGTTTGTTGGGTAGATATGGGCCCTGGATGAATTTGGGGTGTCTTGGTGTCATTTATGTAGCTCGGCTCTGCTGTCAACCAGAGACACCTCCTACTCATGCAGTCAGTTGTCCACATGGGGGAGAATTTGTTCCTGAGTGATTCGAGGCACACCTAAAATTATGCCCTTCCACAAATAGCTCAAGTGGTTCTTGGACCCTCAGTGGGAATGGTATCCATGTAGCATTGTTTCTGTGCCAACTCTCCCTCCATCCTTCTTTTCTCAGGATGGAATGGCACACACCCATCCTCTTTGACTTACTCTACCGTGATGTCATTTAATATTTATTGAGCGAGGGAGTACTTTGTGGCACTCTGTGAAGGCACTGTTACTTAATTCTCACAGCAACCTGTTTAGCAAGAGATGAGACAAAGGCACAGAGAGTTTGAACACCTTGACCAAGCCCACACAGCAGTCAGGAGGCACAGGTGCTCTAAGGTGGGATACAACGGTGCCTCTCATACCATTATGATACAGTAATGAGAATTAGTAGTTCCCAGTGGATGTAGAATGGAAGGCACAGATGGGGGTTTGGGGAACTTTAGGAATTAGCTACCAGGCAGTGGAGTCAATTTTCCTCCCTCAGGTTAGCAAAGGACCATGTCTTTAAAGTGGCCAATAGGTGAATATTTACCTCCACAGTCCTATATAATCTTGCTATTCTGTCCGAGGGTCAGAAGTAGAAAGTTTTTCTGGATCTGGTGTGAAACAAGCATCCTTAGTCCTCTTATTGCTGCAACTGCGCATTTCTCTGTATTTTTTTTTTTTTACCATTTATTGCAAAGTAAAGAGAATAAGGGTGAAAGAGGTGACCCCCTCTGGCCATCGTCTTAACCTGGAAGTATTACATTTGAGATTTTTTCTACATCTGCTTATACCTCTGAGAAAATACTAATTATTTTGCATCTTGCTCTTTCTAGTTTATTTTAATGGTATAAAGTCAGTAATGAGGATATATTTCTAATCTTGAATTGCATAATATTTCTCTGGCATTTTGACACTCTTTTATAAACTAGTATTTAAAAAGTGAACACATAAGAGAGGCATAGTGAGAAAAAAAGAAACAGCGTGGCTCTGGTGTGTTAAAATTGGATCATCAATTCTCATCAGGAGAAAGAGGAATCCCTCACTGAACGCTCCCTTTTCCCAGCACTGCTCACAGTTACAGCTGCATTAACCAACTTGAAACATTTGCAGTTAATTGACCTTGAACATTTCAATTTCTTACCTGTGGTGAAAAGGTACTACTGGTATGCAAATTCAGCTATGTCATTAACGAGGTTCCCTGATAAAGTAATGGAAATTCAGACGCTCCAAAGGCTTTACCAAGTAATTTCGGCAGGATGTGAGGGCCATCGGGAATCCAAAGACGCCCACAGGGTTTTTAGAGCTGTGCAGCTCACTGACACACCTGGTGTAAGTGTGTGATGGACTGTCATGTTTGTTCTAATCTTATGGCAAATGTTGACTAGTAATATGGAAAATGTGAAAAAACATATTTGTAGAACATTGGTAGTCACAGCCTACCTGACACGACCGGCGGGGACAATAGCGACAGGAAATGCAACTACATCAGAGGTTACACTCCACCAGCTGTAAGGCCCCTGTCAAGCTTTCTGGACTCTGCTAACTCACAGCACTATATGATATTCCAGCAAACCATAAAGTCTCAACTACTACACAAATAAAATATAATAAATTATCTATTTTAATTATTAACTAAACCTTTTAATTGCCAGTCAAGCAGTATTTGTCCTAACGGTGCTTGTAATACGACGATATAGTCAACATCACAAGTAGACCAAGACCCCTGAGACTAAGGACCATCTTCTCACACTCTTACTCTGACACTTACTCTTACTCTGACACTTAACTCACAAAATAGAGACAAGTGTCTTGTACTCCCAGGTCATGTTCTTTCCTAGATCAAATACTTCCTTTCCATATTCTACCCTCCTCTTTCTCCTGCCTTGACTTCTTCACTGCGCCTTGGTTTAAGAAGTGTCATAATTCTATTCAAACAGAAACATCTCTCCACTCTTCAAACAATGGACCAAAAAGTCACACTTAATAACAAAGCCCTCCACATTCATTCTTAAGTGTCCTCATATTGCTATGTGAATTAAATGAAAAGTTCCTGTTGATTTCTCTCACACTCTGAAAGCACGCAAGGAAATGGTAGCTGTTACTTTTTGAATTGCAAAACATATTATTATTGCTACGGACTCCAAACAAAAAGTTACCATCACAGCAAAGTTAAGCTTTGAGGAAGCTGAGTTACAGAATGATTACAAAACACAGTATCTCTTCTAGCTGTTGCCTATTGCTGTTAAACTTCAGCTCCCTGAGGAACTTGCTTCTATGATACATGTTGCTGGTAGTGGTAAGGAAAGAAAAGCAAGCTAAAAACTATCCAGTACCTATTTTATGCTAAGCACGCTACCAGAAATTTTATTTACTTTAAACTTAATTCTTAAAATTATCTAGTGAGATGGAATATGCTTTAACATCTTTTTTTTTTTCAGTTAAAAAATTTCCAGAAGCTAAGTAAATTTGCCCAATATTATGGAAATTATTGTAGTATAGGTGAGAAATTACTTATTTTTAAAAGTCTTTTAATCTGTATGAGGATGTAATTTTTAAAAATCACCTTTTTATTCTTTACTTTTGGACTAATTATAATAGATTCTAAGAATATATTTGAATAATTTATTCAGTGTCATTTGATTATGAATAACCTGGTGAATTATGTTTAAGATCCTTATATGCTGTCTGTTAGATGTCACCAATGCGTAGTTTTGGTTGGAGAGGCATATATTATAATATCAGGGAAGTGAAAGGAAAAACTGAAGAAACAAACCCTTAGTCGGAGCCTTAAAACACACAAAAGAACTACCTCTACCCACTAGTAGTATTAAACATGACATGACTGCCTTTCCTCGTGGCCATCAATGAAGACAACGTGTCATGGTGTGTAAAGATGGGAACTGCACAGAAAGGGAGAGTCGTGGTTCCTTCTTAAGACTGGAAGTGTAGCACACAGATGTTCAAAGGCACAACATGCAAGTGAACAAAGTTGAATGATGGTTCTAGCCATCATTAGGGCATTCCCATTTCAAGAAAATAATTGACTTAATTAAAATTGGCATAAAGAAGTTTCCCTCTAAGATAATTACTTGTTCACAAATGTGATTTCATCTAGATTTCCCCAAGACTCTAAGTTTGCCTGGGTCATTTTGATCTTGACATTAAACTATACAATAATGAAAGGAAACGGAAAGAACATTGGGCCGATGTTTGTTTTACTCCCTTAAATGGTATGCGGTGTCCCCAGGGCTTCCATTTAAAGCCCTTTAATAGCCTTGTATTCTGAACAGCGTAGCTCATTTTGCAGGAAGAAAATGAGCCTCTGTTGATGCTGGCTGTGTGGCTGGTCATCTCTCATGTACACTCTTAACGCGGCATTGCCTCCCCTGGTTTCAAGGATGGGCAAGTGACCCGAACCAGGCCAGTGTGGCAATTTCTGAATTTTGTTGTGTCTAGTGGAGAAGAGACCCTCTATTCTGTTGTGAATGCTGAGAGGATGCGATACAGGCATGGAGCTGAAGGAGCTGTCCTTGTGCCTGAGTGAACCCCACACAGAGGGAAGCAGAGTTGAGAGATGAAAGGAGACCAAGTTCTGATGCTATGGCCAGCACCCCTGAGCCCAGCTGTGCCCACCGTGCATTTCCTGTGATTTCCAGTTACGTGAGCCTTCGGATAGCTCCTTCTACTGGTGCTGAACCTACTCAGGTCACTGCTTCAGCAATTCTCCTCTCCTGCCTCATTGTTTTTTCCTTCTTTAATGAATCATTCTCATCAATGCACAGCATGCTGCTATTTTTCCCATCTTAAGAGAAAAAGAACAAAGAGCTTCTCTTAATCCACTCTATTTTTTGCTTCTTTTTATATTAACACTCTTCAAATAGGATGTTCATACACACTCTAATTTTTCTCATTTTTTCCCTCAATTTCTCTCTCTTAGACCAACTCCAATCAGACTTTACTCCCCACCACTCAGTTGAAATTGTTCCTGTCAAGGTCACCAAAGAACTCGATGTTGCTCAATCCAGTGGTCAGCAGTTTCAGTCTTCCTATCACTGACCTGTGATCATTTTGACCACACCCTATGCCATGATATGTTCCTTTCACTTGGCTTCCACAAAGGCACATTCTCTTGATTTTCTTCTTAGTTCACTGGTTGCTCCTTCTTAGTCTCCATTGCTAGTTCTTCCTTTTATTTTAAATCATCTCTTAAGGTTGAGATGCTCCAGGACTCAGTCCATTTTCCTTTTTCTTTACAATCTACATCCCCCCCCCCCTTGGTGACCTCACAGCCTCATGGATTTAAACTTTATCTACATGCCAATAATTCCCTAATTTTTATCTCTGCCCCACATATCTTCAATAACCTCCAGTCTTGTATATCTAACTCTCTACTTGATATCTCTAACATTTCCATAACTGAACTCCCATTCTTCCCCACATATCCTACTCAAACCCATAGCCTCCCCAAATCCAGTTTATGGCAATTCCATCTTTTTGGTTATATGAGAGAAAGATATACTGTCAAGTTCAACACCTTTCCTTCTCTCATGCCATGCTGCCAAACAGAAAATGCTGTTGGTGCCACTCTATACTCAAGAATCTGATCATTTCTCCATGTTCACTGCTACTCCTTTGGATCAAGTCACATTTTTCTTGCAATGCCTCCTAACAAGTCTCCCTCTTCCTATTTTTGCCCACTTGGACTCTAGTCTCAATGCAAATGGGTTTTAAAATACTATTCCTTTTAAAATATCACCCCCATCCTCAAAATACTGCACTAACACTAGATTGTACATGCAGCAAAAGACAAAGTCCTTACTACATGGCCTAGAAGGTTCTATAGGATCTGCTCCCCTTAAGCCACTCCCACCCCATCTCTGACCACTACTCCTGCTCCTCCTCCAAACTCACTTCCCACCATCGACAAAGGCATACTTGCTGTTCCTTGAGGGATAGGTGGTCATTCTCCTATCTCAGGTGCTTTGTTAAGCTCTTTTTTCTTCCTGGATGTTCTTCTTTGAGATACACTGAGCTAACTTCTTCACCTCCTTCAAGTCTTTCCTAAATCTTACCTTCTCACAGAGGCTTGTGTCTCCTGACCTTCCTTATTCAAAATTCCTTTCACCCAGCACTCCAGCTCCCATTTGTCTTATACTGAACCACTTTTTCATTTTTTGACCAAAATTTTGCCATCTTTTAACAGAGTGTATGATTTTCTTATTATATTTGTTATTTATTCTCTGTTTTGCCCCCACTAGACTATAATCTCCATGAGGCCAAGGATCTTCACCTGTGTTGTTCACTGATAGATCCCAAATGTGTTGCAAATTGCCTGTCACTTAATAAACATTTACTGCTTAAATGAATGAAATAAATCTGTAGC
The DNA here is from genome assembly GCA_029593785.1 of Cabassous unicinctus. NCBI lineage: Eukaryota > Metazoa > Chordata > Mammalia > Cingulata > Chlamyphoridae > Cabassous > Cabassous unicinctus. The sequence goes on along the minus strand of JAQZBX010094586.1, from coordinate 1,617 downwards.
CATATGGGTATAATAAGACTCTCTAAATGCAGGCACCAATCTAGCAGCAAAGCTGGAACTGGAGCCAAGCTAAATAAAAGTCCAGGTCACTTCTCTTTACAGCAAAGAATTTTTTATGGGGTTTCCAAAGAGAAGTTGAGGCACTGTGCTGAGATAAACACACACACACACACACACACACACAAGCACATTGACTACCAATTGCCTCACAGTTACACAGTTTAATCACGTGTAAACTACATTTCCTAGGTGTATTTATTGCTTTGCTTTGGAACTTTTTATACAGTAAAAAAGAAATGCATTTTCACTTCACCTCCCAGCAAGGGTCTAAATTAATAATACTTCACTAAATTCTCTCAGGTTTTAGTTCTTTGCTGTCGTTCATTTTCCCTCACGGCAAATTGGCAGGCTGACTTTCAGTCCTTCTTCTTGCATTGCCAGATCAAACATTTCTGGGATATTTAATAATTCAATGGATTGAAAAGTAAATATTTACATCCTTTCTCTGTTCAGGTATTTTGTTTTGTAAATTTGATTTGCAAATTTTGTGGCAGCCAATATCCTTTGGAAAGCTAGAATTAAGTTAGGAAAATACCAAATTCTGCACCTTAATTTTTTCTCACCACAGCAAATTCCATTTCACCCAAATTAGTAGTTTTAGAAAAAAGATTTTAGCACATGATATGTAGAAATTCAGATGATAATCAGGATTTGCCCGTGTTTTGCTTCCTAAGTCCATTGTAATACTTTTCTCAAAGTTTCTATTTAGATCTATTACAGTGAGGCAGATCATTTCAGTAAATGAGATCACACGTCAGAGAGACCATGCTGATGATAACCTTGAGGTTTAAAAACCATGGTTTGTTTCTCTACATTCTTTCTGTATCTTCCCCAGCCAGACTGAGTTGATATGTGGTCATGACTCAAATGTCCTCATGATATCACTTCTTCTGGGTCAGCAAACTGATGTCACTCCTTTATACACAACAGACATCACTTCCATGTACTGGTTGGAAAAGCCAGCAATATCAGAGAATAATCAGAGCATAATATATCAAAGAGAATAAACCGCAAAACCAATTCCAGGGATTTGATTGACTTAAATTGTTTAAATATTTTCCCAATTTGCAAAAGTGTTAGCACATCTTCTTATAGCATCATGCTTCCATTTAATGAGAGGCGTTTACCTCTGGATTTAGGTTTTTAGTGAATTCAGTCTTGGAAACACATACCCTGTTTAAGTTCCTGATTTATTTATCTTTAAGTATTATTTCATTGTGGAAATTTTAATTTTGCAGGCAATGGAAATAATTATTCTTGATGATTGTCATCTCTGAAAGAGTGTTGAAATCAGTCCAGCATAGAAGTCAGGCACAGGTGACTATAGCTTTTCCTGCTGCAACTCTCCCCTCTGACTTTACCACCGATATGGTCTTATCCACCATTCTTCTTTGCCAATATCATCAAATTTTTGATCTGCTAGTGCCCACCCCCTTTGATTCTTAGTGATTTTGTACTCATTTATTTTTTTTAAATTCTTACAGTTATGCTTCTAGATTTGGGACAGGGAGAAAAAAAGATTCAGAAAGATAAGAGCTTCAATACTATTAAACTTTT
>JAQZBX010094585.1:0-12009 GCA_029593785.1 Cabassous unicinctus | reverse complement strand
CCCCCCTTGCTGCTTGTGTTTGCTGTGTCCATTCGCTGCGTGTCTTCTCTGTGTCTACTTATCTCCCCCTCGCTGTGAGTTCTTGCCGCATCAGCCCACTGCGCTGCGCTAGCCGGCCTGCCCTCACAAGGAGGGGCCGGGAAGCCAACCCGGGGCCTCTCATATGGTAAATGGGTGCTCTATCCATTGCGCCACACCCGCTTCCTGCCGTGAGGTTGCTGCATCAGCCCACCACACCGCTCAGGGCTCAGGCCGGTGCGCCCTCACAAGGAGGCCTCGGGACGCGAACCACTGATCCACACCCGCTTCCCATGGTGCATGATCTTGCATGCAGGTAGTTTGTTTTATATGTTGATCCTAAGGAGCAATAAGGGGGAACCGGAAGGAGTGAACTAGAGGCAGGAAAGTTAACCCAAGGTTATTGAGCTGATCAACAGGGCAATATGGGAAACAGGGCCTAAATCTAAATTCCTCTGAAGATCCCTGAGGAGCCATGTAGAATGGGCCTTGGAATTATCTGCTTAGGGGAATAGGGATATAAGAATAGTTATCCACAGGCTCTGTCCCCCCACTGGTCAAAGCTTGCCCCATGGGGGTGCTAACTCACTCTCTCTTCTAAGTGTGTGCAGGAGTCAGAATTGTTCAGCAGATTTCTGCAACCTCCCATGAGGTTGGGGCTGAAACCCCACCAGAGCAGAAAACTAGAGATTTTCCTTGCTGCAGAGGCAGGGAGCTATCAGGTTACACCTGAGAAAGGCCGGTTGCTGCAGCCACGGCTGGAGGACAAAGGTGGGCGGAGAGGTTGTGAGGCAGCCTAGAGGAGGCGTAACTTGCATTTTCGTTGCCTAGCACAGCGTGCTGCATACACTGAGAAGTGAAGGTTAAGAGGGCAGGTTTTAATCCTGGTTTTAGTCCGTACTTGATGTGCGTCAGCTGGGGCAAATAGCATCTCTTGCCTCATTTCTTCATCTCTAATATGGGGAGGATAATAGTACTTACCTCAGAGGGCTGTTGTGAGGTACGGAGTGCTCAGAAAGGGGCCAATGTCAGGTGCTCAGCAGATGTTAGTTTTTAATAGGCTCTTAGTCAATACTCAAGGGTTTTAAACAGTGGCCTTTTGTAAGTCAGCACTCCTACCTTTGCTTATTTTTCAAATATATAAAGTATACTCTTTCCAAAAGGAACTCTAAATGCCTTACCAAATAAGGTGTATTTAGATAAAGCCTTTCTCTAGGTAGATAATAAAAATCATGTAGAAGGAAAAAGATAGAAAACACCAGCGTAATGCTGCAACCTCAACTGAGCATGGCATTAAACTCTGTGCTTCCCGACACCCAAGAAAACAAGAGGAACAAGGTGGGCTGCATAATTCTCATTATCTGAACAAAGGAAACATATTATTTCTTCTGGAGAATCAGACTTTTTTTCTCACATCAAATTCTAAAAGGAATTTACTAAGAAGTGTTGAGCAACAAAACCTGAAGTGTGTGTGTAGCATTGTCTGTTTTGGGCCTGACCTGTGAGTGTGTGGCACGTGGTGGAATGAATGAACAGTTGAGAGTGTTTTCAGGAGCAAGTTTTCTTAAGCATCTTGCTTCCGATGCAGAAAGAGTGGCTCTACTGGTAAGGTTTGGAGCCAGTGTGGCAGTCAGAGATGTGCCATCTGACTGGGGGCAGTTTTTTGGGGGGTGGAGTTGGGGGTAGGTCTTTCTGTCCCCTGCTTGCTCAGAATGCTGCCATGACCCCTGCCAGCCTCTCCTGCTTCTTCTTTCCAGCGGTCTCTCTCCCAGTTCCCTCATCTCAGGTTTAATGAGTAGATTCTTCCTGCAGCTTCTCCCTGGGGGCAGGTGAGAGCTGGGCAGGCTTCCCGTGCATCAGCTCAGTGCAAGGTTTTTCCAGTGCTGGGTGGCCTTGAGCTGTCCCCTGAGACAGGCATCTCACAAGGCCTGGTCTCTCCTTTCCGTGCTGAGCAGCGTATCTACGACCCCAGATGAGGCCATGTTCCCTCTTGGGTATGTTTGCAACTCGGGGCCTCAGGTAACATACGGATACTCTGTCAGTCTAAAGGCCCAAGAAAATCTCATTATAAATAATCTCATTTGCGGTCGTGTTCTGTAACCCACGGGCTCAGAAATATACGGAATACAGTGTGCTTGGGAAGAAGGGCTTTCAGATTAATACATTGTGTGAAAATTGGGGCCGGAGGTCACCAGTCTCCCGATATACAAATCTCCCTCTGAGAATCTCATTTCATTCAGACTATCAGTTAGATTAGAAATACCCTAATTATCCCACTGAAATTAAATTACTTTATGTTAGGGTGATATAATGAACAACCATAAAGAGGATATATACAGCCAATCATCGTATTAGTCACAGTGAGACTAGACCATACGCTAAACGGACCTTGCTGATTGTTGTCAGCTAGTGCCTGTCACACCAAGAAAGGGTGAGGGAAAGGGAAATGACAGAGATCAGCGTTGGTTCTGCCCCTGGCTGTTCTTGTGTTTTTCCAGGACAGGTGTTGGGTCCCTGCCGTGTTCTTGGGCTGAGTTGCTAAGATTTTCTCACCGAAGGGGCTGCCTCTGATCATTAAGAGCAGTTCTTAACCTTGTTTGTTCCACAGACCCCTTTGCCAGTCAGGTGAAAACCACAGACCCCTTACTAAGTCCACACTATACTGTGTATTATTTAATAAATATATCACACCTGCACCAACACGTCCCCACAAGAATAATGTTTTTTTGAATTTCAATTCAAGCTCATGGACCCCTTGTTAAGAAGCCCTGATTAAGAGTGAAAGAGCTATGAAAGATCCCCTGCGTTCTTGACCTTTTTCATCCCCATTGCCTTGTGGGGCCTCGTGATTTAAGGGGTAGGATCAGGCACCCATTTCTCTTCACTTCTTTATTCCAGAAACCTTCACAGTACCTGTCAATTGAGGGACTGAGTTACGTAATTGTCCTCCACAGAAATACTAACCTCTGTCGATTGTGTTTTGTAAAAGTAAATAATGCCAGCTGCCACAATGAATCACCTCCAAATCTCAGTGGCTTAACACAGTGAAGGTTTATTCCTTGTTTAAATCACAACCTAATGCAGGTCAGCGTGTGTTGCAAGGGGGAGGAGAGACATTCAGCTGCATGCAGTCATTTGAGACCCTTCCTGTGGCTCTGACCTCCTCTAGGTCAGGATTTCTCAGCAGCTGTACTACTGACCTTTGGGAAAGGATAGCTCTTTGTTCTGGGGGGCTGTCCTGTGCATTGCAGAAAACTTAGTAGCCTCCCTGGCCTCTACCCGCTAGATGCCAGTAGTACCTTCCCCCAGTTGTGACCACCCAAACTGTCTCTAAACATTGCCACGTTTCCCTGGGGGAGGGGGACAAAATTGCCCCTGGCTGGGAAGACTAGTCCAGGTCAATGGAACCTTCTCCAGTCATCAGGTAGATGGGGAAACGGAGAAAGGAGGGTTCTGCAGAATGGTTTTAGGGGCCAGACCTGGAAGTGGCAGCTCTTACTTCTACCCACACTTCCACTGGGTGAAAGTCACATGGCCTCATCTACCTGAAGGAGTGCCTGGAAATGTGGTCTAGAAGTATCCCCAGGAGGCAAATGGAATGGGTTTGTTGACCGTGTGGCACTCTCTGCCACCCTGATCTTGTTCAAGGATAAATCAAGGATAAACCAGAACCTGAGATTTGGTGCCTCCACTTATTGGTACCTGATGCCTTCACGCCTGTTGGATGCCACCATGAGTACCCACTGGGGCCTGACTTTTTGCCTTTTCACCTTCCTTTGCCTTGCGGCCAGGCTTATCTGTCTTGCCTTCCATTTGTGCACAGCCCTGATTTCTGCCCTGGATCATGGATGGATAAATGAATGCATCTGATATAGTCAGAGCGTTCATGTGTGACACCTCTGGGTAATGTAATTATGTTTAAAAATTTAAACAGAAGCAAAGGGATGGTGGGCATATGAACCACTCTGGCAGACTGGTTACAGGGAAAGGGTAGAGCCTCTAGGCTGGACTGTATCTGTGACATATGGTGGGTCTTGGTTTTCCAGGCTGCTTTATCATTTCTATTGGAAATCTTACTGGAGCCCAGAAACCCCTTGGCCTTTCACAGCCTTTTATTTAAGTATGTGCCTGGGGCAATCTGCAGGCAGTCAGCCATGCCTGGGAGCCTGCCTGTGGTAGCAAGCAGAGTTTGCAGGTAAATAGCCAGGGTTGGGGAAGGAGAATCAAGTGTCAGTGACTCCAGTGCTCTGAGTTGAATAATTCTCTTCCCAAGTTATGGGATAGGGATGTGTAGTTCATGAGTGTCTGTGTGTTGAAGTCGGAGGCTGGCTTAGCAGCCCCACGAGAGCCTCAGCCTCTTAGGATTCATGGCATGTGGCCACCTCTCAGCTCCAAACAGAGTGAGGTATGAAGTCATTTCCAAAGCGGCATCTATGAAATTCCATTACACGGTGCTTTTCAATTTAAGGGGAAAGACCTTTGCTGAAACTAATTTGCAGCTGCTTTCATCATGTGGAGCTCAGAGACGATGCACTTTCCAATGGCTGCAGCTAAAAAAGCTCACACTGGTTTTGCAGATTAGTCCCCCAACCCCCAGCTCCTGAATTCCTTCTGTGGTTGTACATCCCTTAATTTTTGCAATTTTTGAGGCAAAAAGGAAGTAATTATGTTCAGTCCTCCTGGTGAATGTAAATGTTTGGCAATCAGAACACATTTGAAAACACCCAGATTTAGATCAAAGCAAATAGGATGCACTCTAGGATGGGTTGTTTCTTCTTTCCTCCCAGCTTCTCATGCCTCCCAGAGACATTCTCTGGGGTTTTTCCCTTCCCTTATTTGCTAATACCACTAGGATTTTTCTCGACCTGGAGAAGGGGAAGCGAGGAATCTAGGAATTAAAGAGCCCTTGATTAGGAATCAAGAAACCTGGATCTAGCTGCAATGCTCAAATTCATTCCCTTGGGAAATTCTTTTAGCCTTTCTGTATATTTCTTTAATCAAATGATGATAGTAATACTGGCCCTGAATATCGCACAAGGATTTGGGGGAAGATTGGATGAGACAAATGTGCAAAAGCACACTGGAAATTCTAAAGATTGCTCAAAGGTAAAGGAGTTTTAGGGAATTAATGATACTGGCTTATCCAAAGTTATTTATTGAAGAGCAGTTGTGAAAGTCAAAAAAGCCCTCCTTGCTGACCCAAAACTTCCCAAAGTAAAATTTACAGCTGCTTAAAATTTACTTGGGTTGAGGCTTTGTGCCTCCTGGATTCTCCTGTGAAACAAGAAATATGCAGGAAAGAATCAGACGGTAAGTAACCCATTTTCAGTCATTTGCATTAAACACAGATTTGTTTTATCAGATAACCATTGACTTCATTAGAGAGTGTCCAGGATGTGGGGACAGGTAGGTTTTATAGGTGGGAAGATTTGGGGGAGTGGGCTGGGAAGTAAAGGGGGTGGTTGTAAATATCCTTACAAGGTGTTGCTCTGACACTGTTTGGGCCCCAAACATACTTGGGTAAGATAAGGTACAGGTGTGACAGGTAACATGTCAGAAGGTAGATTAAGTACTTCCTTTGTTTAATGACTATTAGTCCTTCTTTTTGGCTGTCAGCAACTGAGCACACTTCCCATGACTGGAACTTCCCTCCAACACACACACCCATTGGGACATAGCCCACCTCCTACTATAGAATTTGAAAATGCCAGGTATCTGTTTTCCCAGCCTCCTTTTCAGCTAGGATGCTGGCTCATGACTCAGGATTTGCCAGTGTACCCAGCCCAGGCTGTGAATCAGCAACTGCAACATGTTGAGGTAGGGACTGTGCAGAATCTGTTCTAGCGAGGGTGGTGGCCCTAGGTCTGCTACAATCTGCTTGTGATAACATGAAAGTGACCCTGACGTCAGCATCTAGAGTGTGTCTGGAGATAGTGGCCATGCCAGAGGTGTCTTCAGGAGACCAGCTCTATGATAGGATTTTGGCAACATAGTCTAAATTTGCTCTCCAGCCCTGCAGGAGATCTGTGAGCTCTCCAAAAATCCTTTTAATAAATCCTTTTTCTTCCTAAATTAGCCAGAGTTCACTTCTGTGGCTTGAAACTAAAACTCCTGATTAATACACATAGTATAGGTATTCGCTCTCACACTAACCCTGTGAGGTAAAATATCTGTTTGCATTTTGTGATAATGAAACTGAAATGCAGGGGGATCATGCATGGCTGAGTAGCAGAGTAGGTATTTCAAAGTAGGGCTGTTGAACTCCAGGGTGTGGGCTCTTTCCCCAGGGCTGGATTTGTGGGGTGGGGTGGGGGTTGGGTGGGGGTTCACCTGCTGAAAGGATTGGGGTGTGGCCTTATTAAACTGCTGCAGAAGAAAGTGACAGTGGGAGACAGAGGTTCCTGGGCCTCCCCTGCTGATATATATGAGGTTCTTTTTCAACTACAGAGGGCGGCTTTGGAAATCTATACTACAGCAATAACTACGACGATGACGACGATGATGTTTGATAAGGGTATTATTCTGGAGCCTGTGTGTTCCTCGCAATGACACATTCCACGGGCTCTAGGAAGCAACCAGTATTTTCTGAGGCTTCTCTAGCCATAGTTTGCAAGAGAACTCAAACTGGTTGCCTTAAACAACGGAAATTTCTTGGCTTACAATTTGGAGGCTAGAAGTCCAAAATCAAGATATCGTCAGGCTGTGCTTTTTCTGAAGTCGATAGAGTCCTGGTGGTAGCTTGTCGGCAACCTTCCATCACATGGTGACCGACTTCCGTGTCCAAATTCCCTTTACTTATAAGGACTCCAGTTGTATTGGATTAAGGCCCACCCTGATTCAGTGTGGCCTCTTCTAAATAGGATTTTTGAGGATCTTACTTAACAAATGAGTCCACATCCACAGGGCAGAGGTTGGGACTTGAACTTGTCTTTGTAGGGGACATGATTCAATTTATCACTCTGATACTCACAGAAAACATACTTGTTTTTCCCTCATTTTCTATTAAAAATTGAATTTCATTACCCCTTAGCCCATAGGGTTTATTTTTAAAAGAAAAGCCCTCTTGTTGACTTAATGTAAAAACCTGATTGGCATGCATGAAATGCCCATCCCAAGACTTAGCGGAGCACGTGGGCTGATGAGAGGGGTTCCTAGCTGCTGGCTGCTCAGATATTCAGGGGTCCTGATTATGCTGTAATCGGGTTCCTGAGTTCCTTAGAAATCTAAAGTCAGGGGGAAGAGGTACAAGACTAGAACAGTTGAAGGAGTTGCCTTGGGGAGAACAGTTCCTGTAATAAAGGCAAATAAGAGGGAAATTTAAAATTATATCCTGCAGTTATTTCCTGATTTTCTATCGCTGTTTTTCTTTGTGCTGCTGTTATTGGCAGGAGAAGCATAATGGATGAAAAGGGATTAAGGTTTTGCTGCCTGTCCCATATGCTTTGTAAGCTTTAAATTGGGAGGCTGGAGTCAGATAGGCATGGGAAACCGTGGGAAGTAGAAAGATCCTTGTTCTTGCTGTGCCTTGTAATAGTTACAAGTGCAAGTTCTGGAACACACTGCCTGGGCTGGAATCATGACATATAGGGCAAAGGACTTAGCCTCTTTATGCCTCAGTTTCCTCATCTGAAAATGGGGTACTAACCTTAGGAGATTCTTGTGCCAAATACTTAGAAGAGTGGCTAGTACCTAGTCAGTGCTAAATGAGTGTTAGCTGCTGTGGTATTGTCAGCATCCTCATTCTTCTGTTCTGAGGCTGTGCATAGCGCCAGCCAGCTGCTGGTGCAGTTTGAATGAATAGTGCCAAATCATCCTCCTTCTCCAGTCATACACCACTCCTCTTCTCCTTGCCTTCTCTCACTGGCCTTGAAGCCATCTTTAGAGGCTCCCTAATAAAGTTCCCATTCTTCTATGACAGGGATTGCTTTTCCAGCTATTCCAAGCTGACTCTACAAGAGGAAGAGTCAATCTCCAGTGGGAGTGGGATGCAAGGGAAGTACCTGGGTTTGGGTAAAGGGGACAGCTGACTAGAGAATGGCTGATGTCACTACCTAGGGCAGTTTGTTCTGTGGATCAGAAGTTTGGGATCCTCTCCTTCCTCCAGGTGTCTCCATCAAGGTGGGAACAGTAATTCATTACTCAAGCATTACTGAGGAATCCCAAGATTTATCTTTCCTATTGGCTTCTCTTCACATTCGAGTGGTGTTTCATTTTCAAAGATCTTTTACACCAGTGTTGTCACTTGAGCCTCACAAAGACCCTGTGTAATGAGAAGGACAGGTTTGGATTGTTCCCTTTGAGGTAAATGAGACCTGGAGAGGTTAAGTAGTCTAGCCAAGGTCACACTAATTAATAAATAAAAGGTAATTAACTGCAGAGCCTAAACCAGAATTCAGGTTTCTTGCCACTCTGTGCCACTTTGAAAGGACAGGAGCCATTGCACTGGACGAAAATGACTCATGTGGTCACACATTCCTCTAAGCTTTGGCCAGGTTTATTCCAACAATTCTAGGCTCAGAAAGCTCAGTGTTTGAAGGTTTTAGAAGCCTTTGCTAAAGAGTTTGTTGCTTACTTACGTGATAATTTTTACTTGGATTAGAAAGTAAATGAGCAAATATTTTTGTAATCAGCATGCTCCTAAGTTTTTTGAGTCTAGAAAATGTTGTCACACGAGGATTCATTGTGCTGAGTCTAGTGTCAGAGGGCCTGGGTTCAACTCCTGGCTCTTTCTAACTCTGGGAAATTTATTTAGAATCTCTAGGTTTCCATTTCTTCATTTGTAGAATGGGGTTAGGAATAGTACCTGCATCATAGGATGGTTGTAAGAATTAAATGAGAAGGGGATTATAAGAGAGATGGGAACAAAGCCTGGAGGGAGTGATGTTGTGGAAGAGTCCCAAGGAGGGACTGAGAAAAAGTGTGAACATGGCTGCGAGGCCAAGGGGGTGAAGAATTCTCAACATGGAGGTCACTGGAGACATTAACTAGGGCTGTTTCAGTGCCATGTTTGGGCATAACTCCTATGGGAGGAGGTTACTGAGGAAGTAGACACAGAAAACATAGACAACTCTTTCAGGATATTTTGCCATGAAGTGCTTAAGAGCTAATTTGGGATGGGGGAGAGAATGTAATCAAGGAGGTCTTAGTATTTTCTTTTTTTTTTTTTTTTTTTATCAAGATGAGTGAGCTATTAGCATGTTTTAATGCTGCTGTACACACAATTGAGATGCAGAGATTGAATTATAAGAGCAGGGAGAATTGATAATGTACCAAAGCCAGATCAAGATACCATAAGAAAAAAATTACAGACCAATACCTCTTATGAATATAGATGCAAAAATCCTCAACAAAATACTAGCAAACCAAATCCAACAGCTCATTAAAAGAATTATACACCGTGATCAAATGGAATTAATACCAGGAATGCAAGGGTGGTTCAACATAAGAAAATCAATTAATGTAAAACACCTCTTTAATAGAACGAAGGGGAAAAAACCTTCGTTTTTCATCTCAATTGATACCGAAAAAGCATTTGACAAAATCCGACACCCTTCTTGATAAAAAACACTTAGAAAACTAGAAATAGAAGGAAACTTCCACAACATGGTAAAGGTTATCTAGGAGAAACCCACAGCAAACATCATCCTTAATGGTGAAAGACTGAAAGCTTTCCTTCAGAGATCAGGAACAAGACAAGGATGCCCAGTGTCACCATTGTTATCAACATTGTTCTGAAGTTCTAGCAAGAAAAAGAAACAGAATGCATCTAAATTGGCAAGGAAGAAGTAAAACTTTCCCTATTTGCAGATGACATGATCCCATATACAGAAAATCCTGAAAAATCTACAGCAAAGCTCCTAGAGCTAATAAATGAATTCAACAAAGTGGTAAGGTACAAGCTCAACACCCCAAACCCAAAACTGTCTCTATATACTACTAATGAGCAATTAGAATAAGAAATCAAGAAAAAAAATCCATTTACAATAGCAAAACTAGAAGAATCAAATATCTAGGAGTAAATCTTACCAAGGATGTAAAGGACTTGTACACAGAAAATGACAAAACATCACTAAAATAAATCAAAGAAGACCTATATAAATGGAAGGACATTTGGTGTCCATGGGTTGGAAGACTAAATTTTGCGAAGATGCTAGTTCTACCCAAAGCAATTTACAGATTTAACACAACCCCCATCAAAATTCCAACAACCTTCTTTACAGAAATGGAAAAGCCAATGATCATGTTTATATGGAAGGGTAAGGGGCCCTGAATAGCCAAAGCCCTCTTGAAAAAGAAGAGCAAAGTTGAAGGACTTAAGCTTCCCGATCTTAAGACTTATTACAGGGAAGCAGATGTGGCTCAAGTGATTGGGCTCCTGCCTACCACATGGGAGGCCCTGGTTTGGTGCCTGGTACCTCCTAAAGAAGACAACGAGCTGGCGTGACAGGCAGGTGCAATAAGCTGACACAACAAGATGACGCAAAAAGAGACACAAGAAGAAGAACATAATGAGAGACACAACAAAGCAGGGAACGGAGGTAGCTCAAGGGATTAGGTGCCTCCCTCCCACATTGGAGGTCCCAGGTTTGGTTCCTGGTGCCTCTTAAAGAAACAAGGAAGACGAAGAGATACAGCAAGTGCAAACAACAAGGGGTGGGGATAAATAAATAAATAAATAAATAATAAATCTTTAAGAAAAAACAAACTTATTACAAAGCCGTAGTGATAAAACAGCATGATATTAGCACAAGGACAGACATATAGACTGATGGAATCAAATTGAGAGTTCAGAAATCAACTCTCACATTTATGGCCAACTGATTCTTGACAAGGGAGCAAAAACTACTCAATTGGGAAAGAATAGTCTCTTCAACAAATGGTGCTGGGAAAACTGGATCTCCTTTTGCAAAAGAATGAAGGTGGATCCCTACTTCATACTATATACAGTAATCAACTCAAAATGGATCAAAGACCTAAATGTAAGAGCCAGAACTATCAAAGTCCTAGAAGAAAATGTAGGGAAGCATCTTTAGGACCTTGTGTTATGCAATGGTTTCTTAGACTTTACACCCAAAGCACAAGCAACAAAAGAAAAAACAAAAAAGATAAATGAGACCTCATCAAAGTTGAAAAGTTTCATTCCTCAAAGGACTTTTTCATGAAAGTAAAACAGTAACCTACATAATGGGAGAAAATATTTGCAAACCACATAGCTGATAAGGGTTTAATATCCAGAATATATAAAGAAATCCTTCAACTCAACAACAAACAGACAAATATCCCAATTTAAATATGGGCAAAAGATTTGAATAGACATTTCTCCAAAGAAGATATACAGATGGCCAAAAATCACATGAAAAGATGCTTAACATCCTTCCCATTAGGGAAATGCAAATCAAAACCATGAGACACCATTTCACATCCACTAGAATGGCTTCTATAAAAAAACAACAACCCAGAAAATTGTAAGTGTTGGAGAAATATGAACACTTATTCATTGCTGGTGATAATGTAAAATGGTGCAGCCATTGTGAAAGACAGTTTGGCAGTTCCTCAGAAAGTTAAGTGTAGAATTAACATGTGACTTGGCAATCCCACTTCTAGGTATATTCCCAGAAGAATTGAAAACAAGGACTTAAACGGATATTTGCAAAAGATGGGAGCAACCCAAGTGTCCATCCACTGATGAATGGACAAACAAAATGTGGTATAAACACACAATGGAATATTCAGTCATTAAAAGAAATGAGGGAAGCGGGTGTGGCTTGGTGGATGGGGCCCCCGTTTACCATGTGGGAGGCCCGGGTTCGCGTCCCAGGGCCTCCTTGTGAGGGCACGCCGGCCTGAGCGGTGCGGTGGGCTGATGCAGCAACCTCGCGGCAGGAAGCGGGTGTGGCTCAATGGATGGAGCACCCGTTTGCCATGTGGGAGGCCCCGGGTTAGCTTCCCGGCGCCTCCTTGTGAGGGCGCAGCGGCACGGGCAGCAAGGGG
>JAQZBX010094584.1:0-12012 GCA_029593785.1 Cabassous unicinctus | reverse complement strand
CTGAATGTTTCTAGCTAATGTAATAAAAGCATCACACCTTCCTGTCTGGTTCCCACATTCTGTCCTTTGTCTACTAGAGAACCATGATTACTACTTTCAAGTTCTGTTTCAAAGTTAAATAACCATGAAGAGAAAAATATTACTTGTGGAAAATTTACTCCTTCATCCTTTGCCTCTTATTATCCTAATTCATCGCTTATTTTATATCACTATTACCCACCCACTAATGACAGGTTCGAAGCAATAGTGCCTCTCAACACTTCTCTGCCAAAAAACCAAAACAGAACAAAAAATCCAACTGCAATTCCTTCTCAGTGAGCTGTCTAGGCGGTTATTTGGCACTCCTTTCTCCTCGCCCCGGTGTGAACCACTCCGGAGAGATGGGTTGGAATGTGAACTCTTTTCCAAATGGCAGCTGTACTATGGGGTACAAGGAGGTAAGAGCCAAAATGTTAGGTATCTGCTGAGAATATCAGCAAGGCATGGTCCTACCATTCACAAAGAGGCCTTTGTTTACCTTCTGACTCGGACGCCCCTGGCTTTCCTGAACAAAAAAACTACCATTTAAGGCAAAATGGGTGTGGTGGAAGATGGACGGGGGTGGAGTCCAAGACTGTAGATGAACTATACTCTTTGTCTTTTCAAAAAAAGGTAATAACTTTTGGAAATTTCTACCTTCACCAACAATTACAGATGCAATGTAAAGCAAGAGAAAAGGGATGCAATGAAGCAAGAGATATTTCTCATGACTGATGATGCCTTTAATTCTTTAGCTGGGTCATTTAAGGGCAGATGGACACTCAAGCCTACAGCCCAGAGAACATAGCATCCAAGTAGAAGAAAGGGATAAAGGCCAGCCTCTCCCATCAGAATATGGACTTATTTTACACTTGGAATTTCCCCAAGTTACTAGTCACCCTTGCCTTCACAGGCAACCAAAATAAATGCTGCTTAAACTTCCAGTGCAGAAACTCCTGTTTCCTGGCACCATACGTAAGCATTCACGTGTGTACGTCTGGGAGGGGCCGTGGGTTCTGTCTACTGGGGCAGTGTGGCCTGCCTCAACTTGATTTCTACGAGTAGATGAAGAACTCAGACAGAGAAGCAAGATCTCACTCTCCACAGACCTAGAAAAGGTCCTTATAGCATCAAATGCTTTCTCCAAAGACATTTGAAGTTAATAGGACTTTGCCTCCACATAAACTTGTAGAGTGAGAGTGGTTATAAACTCTTAGCACTAGCACCATGTAGGTCTTCACTGCAAGGAGACAATTTTTATCTAGAGGATTTATAAAGACTAGCTCCTGGACTGGAATTTAATCTTCTCAAAAAAGAGCTTATTTGGCTCAGCACGTGATACAAACTGACCATTTTCCTCCGTCAGTGTCATCTCCAGGCTGGACTCATTTGGGAAGTTCTCTAAAGGCTGCCCAAACACACAGGTATGGAATGAATATAGTTAGGTAGCAAGACCCTGGTGAGTGGCAGCCCAACATTTGCTGAGAGGCCAACTGTCCCTAACTGTGGATAAGGTGATTCCAACACATTTTCATTCATCTAGACTCTGCCCTGTCAAAGAAAAAAAAAAACCCAGGTGACAGCAGAGCCTGCCAAAAATGTATAATGATGAGGTAAACATCAAGTGAGCAATGTCATGTTTGGAAATATATCATTTAAAAAGAAACAAATGGCACAGGATGTAGTTTAATTTTTCAAAAACTAATTATACTTAATGCATGATTTTTCCCTTTTTTAAGGCAAAAATGGTAAGTAGTTAAAAGTTTGTATACTGGCAGGTATCCCATATATCTTAAGAAGAGTTTCTTATTTTAAAGAATTGTAGCCAGGAGAAATGGCACATTTTTAGATAGTTGCAGGTTACTTGTTTCAAAGAAATGATTGCCCCAGTATTCCATATGTCGCAGCATAAAATTCAAACAGCTTCTTTTCTTTTCTTTATTATAAAATCTCTTTGGCTTATTTATCAGTCAAAAAAATTTAACGAGTGCCTGCCATGTGCCAGGTACAGTGTGAAGACATTGGGGATACAGTGGTGGCTAAAAGCGGGTCCCTGCCATCATGGGACTGGCAGTCTACTGGGGATGAGAGTGTGCCCAATCTTCTGAAAACCCCGAGTCATTTGTGGGATGGAACACTGTTTTAAGAGATGTTTGTTTTTAATAAAAATGCCACCCAGAAGCAAGTACTTCTGATGCAGGAAGAGCTGTATTTTGTTTTAAAATTGCTGCTCCCTGTACTTGGGAAACCTTAAGAGAAACCGCTGTAAATTCTTGATATCTACTACAAGAAGACTGTACCATGTTCTCCAGGAAAGCAAATTAAACGAAGATATCTTTAAGAAATTTCCAGGTATTTTAGGTGACAAAGGACCTCATTTACTGTAACAGACACCTATGTGATCTTTATCATGATGCTGAAATGATTTCAGTTAGATTTTTGGAAAGAAAAACAAACTACCCAGATCTGTGTTGTGGCCCTTAATTTTTAAGTGTGGATGAGCCTGTTACAAAATGAGAGCTCCTCATTTGACTGGCATCTCTTGTGGTTTATGCCAAACCCGGGGGTAATCCCTCATTTGCTTTCTGGAGACTAATATATGGGCTCCAGGTTGAAGAATCAGGAGTCTCTATGTGATGCTAGCTTGTTCTACAGATTGGCCACTTTAGGTGGCCTCTGTAAACCGTTTTTGGAAGGGAGATATTGAGGAGGACTGGCATGTAGAAAAGAAGTGTCCTGCATACTAGTAATATGACTATGAGCAATAGGTAAATTTGGGTATATTAACTTAAAAAGACTAGAATGTAACAGTCAACCCATATCTTCTACATGGTCACTTTTCTAGATTAGCAACTCTTAGCTTATTGTGCAAAACAATAATTGCAAAGAGTTCTAACAAAGGTTTTGTGATTTAAGATATATTCCTGTACTAAAGTTAGATAAAAATAATATAAAATTACACATAATCAATCGATTTTGCCAAATATGCAGAGCACTGTAGGCTGAATTTCCCATTAATCAATCATGAATCTTAAGGTTTGTAAAGGCACATCTCAGACGTCTTGTGAAATGCCTTAGGTCAGATTCTCTTCCTTATTACTCAAGACAGAAAAGGTATTTTCTTGTTAATTGGAACCAGCAAGAAAATGTGTCTCCTCCAAAGGTCTGACTAACCTTGAGCATTTGTTAAAAGCTCTGGGCAACAGCACAAATGCAAACACTGATCTAATATATTTTGGAACCTCTTAAGAGTCATCTAAGGTAATTACATTACTAGATACTGCAAAGTGTCCTTAACGGGGTTCTGAGAATGGCGTGATTGTTTACAAATGCCCCATTTTCTGGCACCACTGACAATCCCTCCTGAGAGACTATCAGCTATCAGGTGATGCCCTTGATGCTTACTGCACATCTCCACTGAGAATTTTCCTTTACTTATCTTCTGAAGTTCAAACCCTACAGCAACTTAGACTCAAATGTCTTTCCTTGGTATTCACACTAAAAATAACGCCTGCTTTGCCTAACCACTGTAGACCTCCTGATTTGCTCTCCTGGAAACCCTCCTTGATAATCTAATCGAGGTTCTCAGTGGATCTTTCCCTGGCCGTGTTCTAAATAAGGTCTTCTCCACGCTTTTTCCAGTCAAACACTGACAACAATAACAGCTGGAAAAATTGCTACTTCCGAACTCCCGTTTTTCTGCTTATGCCGTATTTATCCTAATCAACATGCAGTAAAACGTAAACTGCCCTTGAGAGAAGAGCTCTCCCACACACGTTTTGTTGCACTTTGGTCTTTCCTCCCTCCCTTACCCTCATGCAGTGTTTCCATCGCCAGTAACATTTTTTTTTTTTAAAGATTTATTTATTTATTTATTTATCCCCCTCTTGCTGCCTGTGTTTTGCTGTGTCCATTCGCTGTGTGTTTCCTCTGTGTCTGCTTATCTCCCCCTTGCTGTGAGGTCCTGCTGCATCAGCCCACCGCGCCTCGCGGGCAGGCCTGCTCTCACAAGGAGGCGCCGGGAAGCGAACCCGGGGCCTCACACATGGTAAACGGGAGCTCTATCGATTGAGCCACACCCGCTTCCCCGTAACATATGTGACATATTCATGTGTTAGCTTGGTTTCTGCTGGATTTGGTCTTTATTCTTATTGAAGTCTCCCTCACCTCACTTACCAAGCCACCAAAGAAGAGTTAAGTACCGGTAAAATAATAGCTTAACGAAAATATTAAAGCCAGGTTAAACAGAAAACAAAACCCCAACGTAAATATTTTAATATTCTATATTTACTTCTTTTCCAAGTCTATGTATATACATTCACTTTTCACATTTGCTATGACAGCTAGTTTTTGCTTTCTTCTGCCCTTTACAATGTGGACCTTTCTCTATGTTGCTATAGAATCTTCTTTTTAAAAAATTAATTTATTTTAAATGGCTACATAATGTTCTATTGGAAAAGGGGTCATGCAGAGTTTCCTTTTTTATTATAACTAACACTGTGCGGACATCTCTGTGTGTGGCTTACTTATCTCTTTAATTGCAGTGGACTCTGCTTCACTGGTGGCCACAGAGAATAGTGGTTAGAACATGGACTCTAGAGTACTCTCTCTGGGTTGGAAATTCAGCTCTGCCATTTACTAGCTAGTGATTCCAAGCAAGTTATTCTGTGTCTCAGGCTACATCATCTGTGAAATGGGGATAATAATAGCATCTACTTCAAAGGAATGTTACCATTAACATATAAAATACTTAGAAGAGTCCTGCAAATATTAGCTATTATTACTATTATTATAACAGAAGTGTAAATTTTTAAAATTTTGACTCCTCTCACTTTTGAATCATTTCCTTAGGATAAATTCTTAGGAGAAGGACCTTTGGTTCAGGAGTTATAAACATTTTTAGGGACTGGCCTTTTTTTCCACAGGATTTGCTTATGAGGGATTTAATGAGCTGGCGAGGGTTCCTGCCTTGGTTTTTCGTAGCACAAAGAAATGTTCGAGATATAGTTAAGGATGAAATTACTGGCAAATGCCTTTTAGAAAACTATTTCACAGCAACACCCACATCTTCCACCCAGAATGCTTGTGCTTTTAATAAAATCTTACTCCACTATTTATTGCTCCTCCCTGGAAGAACTGGTAGTGAAAGGGAGTAAAACCTTGGTTTGGGGGGTGGGGGCAGCTGTAGGCTGGACAAGTTCCATGGCGATTCCTCTGCCTAAAGGCAGACCCACCACAAGCCGGGCATGGCACTTACTTAAAGCACTGGGGGCTAAAATAGCGACAACTTCAGCTGTGATCCTTTGTCCCTTTTTTAACAAACTAGATTTCCCCTCCTTGGTGAAGAATCACGTAGCATTCTGGACGTGCAAGACAGCCCTCGCTCCACTGCCACCCGAGACTGCCAGGGCACTTTGGTTTTCATGGCAGTGATTCCTCGAGAGTGTGGCCCTGTGGGAGGGTGCATCTATACCACACAGTCAGCCTCTCTTCTGTTGTACACACTGGGTGAGGGAGACGTGAGCAGATTATACCCCCAAAGTTATGACCGCACTGTCCGAAAGGTACTGGGAGCATCGCACAGGTCTTTGAGTACTTCGTTTGTCCTACAGCTGCCAAAATAATCTGTTTTTACAGGGCAACGATGCTTAAGACAAACATTAAGGGAACAAAATGGGCAATAAAAAGGTTTGAAAAATCTCCAGGCTTTTTACTAGAGTCATAACTTTCCCTTTAAACATTACATTTTCTGCCTTCTGGCACAGGACAATGCCCTAATAATACCACCTACACACACAGAGTTATTAAATGTGGGTGAGAGTGCTTTTCAAGCCCTGCTGGGCACATACCCAACCTGAAAAGTCAGAGTAAAACAGAAACCAGATGTAAAACAAGCCGGAATCTGCAGGCGGAGACTGCCAGCAGTCGCATACGCACTTCACTGAAGGTCCTCAGTGACAGTGGAAGCTTTGGGCGATGCAGCAGGAGGATGCCAGCTCGATACTGGGACTCGACGTGGGCCTCACACCTAGTGACTGCACAGGTTTTTTAAAAACTCTGCCCTTAGCACTGAGGGACTTATCCAGACCTCATTAACGTCATCGAGAGGTCCAGAAAGAGGGCTGGGTGATCATGCGTCTCCTGCAGCACTGAGCACACACTGTAGCCTCGGTCTATTTGGGGCTGTTTCCCACAGAAGCAAGACGGTAGGCGCATGGTAAGCAAGGTGCCAGAGCTGTTTTCAGCTTAGGATCATTCCAGCTAACACGCCACGTGCACGAGTCTTCTCAGGGACCGTCCTCTACATCACGGAGGTGCTGGAGGAGCATTTTTAGACAAGTCCCTGAATCCTGACCATGTGTTACAGAGTTTTTGCCTTCAAAAAGTCTCTTAATTTGGACATTGGTTCTACATAACTAAAATTTCCCATCCCTTGTTTCTAACATTCACTGTTTAGGAAACCACCACCATACTATTTCCCCATGATGGAATTTTTATGAAGCAACATCATTAAGGAGCTACTGAGAAACCTCTCTATGGAATTCCCCTACATTGTCTCCAAAGTAGTCAATGGCACTTTTACCCCAGTTGGGGACCTTCGAGCAAATCTAACTTCTTGCAAACCAGCTAGCACTGAAAGGCAAGGTGAATCCAAATAAAGAACACTTCATCATTTCAGGGCTAAGTAATGAGGGAATGGGTGGAGAAGGATAGAAGGCCTTGTGCTGTAAAAAAAGATAAAGCCTCTTTTAAGAAATGATAGTATCAGGCACAAAAGCATGGGATTTTTAAAAAAGTAATTTCAGAAAATAGCTGGCACCAACAATTTCGATGTGAAGCATTAGATTTTTACAGAACCATCACCGCACTACAGTGTACACCATGCCCCAGGCCAGGATGGGCTATGGCCGGCGCAGGGGAATCTAGCCACCTCAAGGTCGTATCAAGAGTGAGCATGCTGGCAGAAGGAAGGGTGGTGTAGGAGAAGTGGCAATTTCTGTGCCTTGCTGTCCTCCTTCCACTCAGTCCTCTACAGGTTCTCTTAAGAGTGTCACAGTTAAGATTAGTTCACTATTCAGTTTGTTACTTTTCAGAAAATGTCCTATGGAGACTGTGCCTAACATGGTTTTCTTTTCCGTACTTGGCGCCAACATCACAATACAAACTGCCAGCTGTGTAAGAATCCAAGTACCCTGACAGACAGAAACCATCCCAGATAATTCTGCTTATGCCAGCTAAACAACTTGCATCATTACATAAACCATCCTGACTGTATTTATGAAACGTTATGTCTGCCTAGCAGTGGGGCCTACATTATTTAAACGTTAAAATGGAAGCTCATTCAATTTACCTTTGCCTGGCAACATTTCTGTTTTTATCTAGTTCTACTGGCAATAATCATATTCCTTTCATGGAGAAACAGATGTTTCAGGTAACTGGAGGTGAGAGAACAGTATCTACTAACAGTCTAGTTGCCAAAGGTAATTCTCTTATTATGTGTATAAAAAAAAAGAAAGAAAAAATCCAGAAGGTAAAATTGTGTTGTGAGTTCTCAAGCTCACCAGGGACTTGTTTTTGCGAAAAGTTGAGTGCACGAGAACAGTGAGCTTCCAAGCCCTGCATTGTACATTTCAAACTCATGCCTAAAGGTTTGAAAGAGGTATCCAAAAAAAAAAAACAGGCCCTCAAAAATGGCCATGATTATTGTGATGTGCTCTACATGAACAATGCTCTTGGAAATTAGTTGGTAATTTCCACTGGCAAGGTGTGACATGCAGGCTCTTTGTGCATAGCACAAAATTAAGAGTAAAACAGCCTCTGCCCCCAAACATCTTGCAATCTAGTTGGGAACCCATCCAAATGATTACATAGGAAAGATCGCTAAACATTAGAAAATGGCATAAAATTAAGCACTGATCAGAGTAGAGAGAATGGCTCGACTGCAAAATTGTATCCAATGCAGAGATGCTCTCTATGCAGAAGGAATCCGCCTGTTTCTAGGCACAACTTGGGAGAAATGTTTCTCTCCTGCTGCAGAGAATCCTACAATCATTTACATGTGGTTTGGAAATCAAGGTTTTTTTCCCTTGAATGGGTGTGACAGTCTGTGAACCCACTTCAAAGGAAACAATGAAACAAACAAAACCACGAAGTCCTCTGGAGAAAAAAGGAAACTGTCCAACTTCCATCCGTGACTGCATGAGATCTATTCCATTTAGGGAGCTGGCAGATCTTATCGCAGACTGATACAACATCAAAACAAATGTGTCCTGGGAGTTTTTTCCTTCTCAAATTGTTGCATGCTATAGAAAAGTGAGCTATACAGTGAGAATACTGTGGGAACAGTGAGAAAATGAAGCGGTCACAAATAGGTAGGTGAGGAGCCCCTTCCGAGACACTGACTATGCAAAGAATTGGTCGTGACTATGCAGACGAAAGGAAGTAAAGAAAACATCAGGGGTCAACTGTGCATAGGTGTATAAACTCCTAAGGAGTGACAGAGTAGGGTTTACAGAAGGCTCCTGGGTATGAAATTTCTCCCTTGTCTTTACTTGGATGGATGTTACAAACATTCCTTTCTTTTCCTTTCATTTTAGCTCAAGTGTTGTTGGGGGGGGGGGTTTTGAGGGACGGACACCATTATAACCAATTTGAAAAACAAAACAAAAAGGAAGCTCATTACAAAGTTGTTTCTTGGAACGGTGTACTTCCGGGTCTAGCTCCAAACTTGCCCGTGGGCAGGTCAACCTCACATACAGCCATACAAACTGTGCTGTGGCAGCTGTCAGGTTTTTAGGAGTAAAGATCAAGTACAGTCAGTGGTATTATATATACTTACAATGAAATTCAACTTAATACAATTAAAGTGAATCCCTAATCAAAATCACCAGCCATCCAGTTGAACATGGAACTTTGGAGCTAAATCAGAATAAATTGCAAACTCTAGTTAACACGTGGACAGCCCTGGAGAAACTGCTCACTTCATTGACTTCTGATAGGAGTTAAACTGACTTCAAAATACCTCCATGCTTCCTTGCCTTCTCTTGTGTAAAACTGGAATATTCTATACAACCTCTGTGCTAGAGGTTGGGCCAGACCTGTTTTTTATGTTATTTCCTAAGGTTCAACTCCCAGAAGGTATTTATTTCAGTTATGTATTTCTGCACACAAAAGAGGTGAGGGACCTGGTTACACTACAGGGGGGAAATCTGTTTTGTCAACTGGGGCAATCAGATCTTATTCTTCTGGGTTGTGCTCCAATCGATCACTTCAGATATTCCTCCCTCATTCAGAAACAAGCACAAGTGCCTACTCCCCCAGCATGCATATCTGGAATACTGGGTTACTTTGGCCCAATCCTGTTGATGTGGTTAATCTGCTTAAGATAGGCCAACAAGCAAGTGGGCAGGGTAGCAGGGTTAAGGGCTCCCTCTCTAAACCCATACCTGACACTCAGAGGGATACCAACTTTAACCATAGGGCACGCTTGGGTAGGGGCAGGGAAGTAGAGTTGTTAGCTGACATGAAACTAAGGATTTATAAAGACTTGCAAATATGGGAGATAGATGGAGAAACAGAACTGGGAGGCTATCATGCCACCTAGAATTACAGGGGAGAAAAGATGGAGGAGAGTGTATGCTGCCTTTGTCCATTTTAACAAGTTTGGTACCCTCATCCCATCCCACTGCAAAAGCAAGTTGAGGTCGTTTTTGAACCTTGAAACATGCAGGCAGCATGCTGGAGGCTGACTGCAAACCAAAAAATCTTTCAGTTCTTTTTCCCACACGCTGGCTAGTAAAGAGGTAGCGTTGCTTTGTGGTTACGGTGTAATGAAATTTATTCAACACCAGCAAACATTTGTTGTGCTTACTATAGTTCAAGCACTGTGCAGGGCATGAAATAAAAAGATGAGAAAACAGTTTCTGCCTTTGAGGGGCGTTGTATACGCATGTGAAATGCTATGATCCAGGTGTGTGCTTCAGGTTGCTATGCAAAAAGAAGGGCAACCAACTAGATCAGGGGTACAGAGGAGAGGGTAGATTCTAGAAATAATTAGGAAGAAGAATGGCAGAAACCTGACAATTACTTGTCTGTGAGAGATGAGGTTTGAGGGGTGGGGAGCAGACTTTGGCCAGGATGACTCAAGCCCAGGGTTTCTGGCTTGGGTGCCTGGGTGGGTACTGGCTCCACTACTGAGATAAGGAAAACAGGAAGAGGAGCAGAATTAGATGGGAAGAGTGACTAGTGATGAGTTTAGTTTTGTAGAGTAGGGACATAAGGTGACTGAGGCCAGACAGCCTGAGACTCAGGGGGATAAACCAAGATGAGAAAAGAATGTTTAAGTCACCTGAATATAAACAGCAGTTGAACCTTAGGAGTAGATGAACTCTATCAGAACTGTGAGCCAAAAATGGAATTCAGGGAACACCAGCAATTAAGGGGTAGATAGAAGAAATGATCCCACAAAGGAGAAGGAATTAATATGGAGATGGGGACAGAATGGAGGGAGATGAGGATAACAGAGGCCAAGGAGGAGGGAGGGACCAGCAGCACCAGAAAAGGAGACAGACATTGCATAAACAGACGGGAAAGCCTTTGGATTTTATAATCAGCAGGGAAGCTTATGAAGAGGAATATCAGTTGTACACTAAAAGTCAGATTGGAGAGATTTGAGGTGTGAATGGGAAGTGAGGAAGTGGAGACTACACTTTTTAAAAAAGATTAAATGAAAAGGAGCTAGAGAGGGACAGAGAGCTTAGTTTAATTTAGTTTTAATGAAATTAAGTTTTATTTAGATACTTGATCTAAAAAACAAATGGATATATTTTTCTAGAAAATTATTTAAAATTTCCCACTCCTTGGCACAAAGTTATTCACGCTTTGTTCACTGTATTCTGTGATTTTAAAAACTTCTATTGTAATTATGCTTACAGTTTTTGTTCCTAATATTGTTTGTGCATTTTCTCTTCCCCCCACAGGTTAGTCTTGATGAAGATCTGTTAGTTTATTAATTGAAAATTAAAGTTTTTGGCTTTGTTGGGAAAAAAAATGGATTAAAGCAAAAGATAGAGACTGAAATTATAGAAGGGGAAGGGGATAAGTGGCAGAACGAGTTCCCGATGGTATGGGATCAAGGCCATGCTTTGAACCCCATGTCTTCTGACTCGTCAGGGAACGAGGGAGGTAAGAACGAGTGTGTAGGTCTCCTTATTGGGAGGAAGCAGGAAGCTGGCGGGCTTTCCACCTGGTGATCTCCATTTTATTCATCAAGTAGGAACTGAGGTTGTCTTCTTAGATTTAGGAGAGTGGGGTTTAGGGTGAAAACTGAGAGCTGCTTTGCGGGACGAGCAAGGAAGCTGAATGAGGACCAGCGGCGCTGAGGGCATGCTCAAGCCAGAGACGTATGGTGGCATCAACCATTACTGAAAGGGCGTGACAGAAGGGGTGAAAGTGGATTGCTGAAGGATTAATCCAGGTTCCGAGTTCTGCCTGGCAGGTGTGACCAAGGGATGAGGTAGGAGAAAACTGAGGACACTGCTAAAGAAATAGTTTTAGTGTTCAAAAGTGGAGACCAAATTTCATAGGGATGGAAAGAGGTAAGGAATGACCGATAAACAGTGAAAATGGAAGGATCTCTTTGTATTTCAGATGAGGTATAGTGGAATCTGTGAGTGTGATCTTACAATGAAAAGCTTCTGTGGTGCAGTGTTTTTGGTATAAGAACACAAATTAGAACAGAACCTGGTCCTGTAAGGTGATTATTTGGAGAGCATGGGTAAAGCATATGTTGAGATCTTTCAGAACAAAGTCAGGTGCTGGGGTGGAAAAGCACCACAGCCAACGGACATCACTAAATGACGCGAGATTTAGTAAGGATGGGGATGGCTTATGCATTAAAGGAGGACAGACTTCTGCAATGCTTTTAAAGCCGGACAGCTCCTTACCACTAAGGCCTGCTTCCATTAATATTTAAATGCCCAATGCCTGGAAAGG
>JAQZBX010094583.1:0-12006 GCA_029593785.1 Cabassous unicinctus | reverse complement strand
TTTTTTTTTTTTTTTTTGGAGGGGGGACAATTTGTTATGCAGCAATAGCTAACCAAAACAGATTAGAAGTAGAACTCAAAGTGTAGGCAGGGACAGAGGCAGCTTTGTGTCTAGCGTCTGGTGTCCCTGCTTCTTTTTGCTTGACTCTCTTCACTTACTGGCCAAATCCCTACTTTCTTCCTGTGCAAATTCCAGAGCGAGCCAGGCTGATTGGTTTATTTAATCAATATCACCTCATATGGAATTCCTCAGAGAGCCTTGGGACAGGTGCCCACCCATCCAATCAGTGGCCACTCTTGTTGAAGACCAACCTATCACAGTTTGACTGTTTAGAGGCCTGTGGGCAGGGCCCTTTCAGTCTGAAGGGGAAGTTGGGGTGTCAGGCATCCGGTGGACCTGTCTGGCAACTGTGCCTCGCTTTCTTGCTCGCCCCTGCTTGTGCTCCCTGTCTTAGACTCACCCCAACTCCCAACACTTATTCATCTTTTGAGACACCATCCAGCATTACCTTCCTCACGAAGCCTGGCCGTTCCCCTGGGAGCCCCGCCTCTGTATCTTTGCACACTTGTGATGTACGTAGAACTCAATGGCTTCCCCGTCCACCTCTCCAAAGAAGCTGAGTGCTTCTGGAAGGCTGGGCCCAGGGCTTATTCCTGTCTGTGTCCCTGTCCCCAGTGCCGGGCTCTGCAGCTGGCTCTTTGTAGGGGCTGGATGAATCATGGCTGAACAAATAGACGCGCCTATGAAAAGAGAAGAAAGGGAGCTATAACATTAGCTACCCTTGAGCTTGGAATGTTTTTGATGTCTCAGCTGAGAGGTCAGGTTCCGTTTCACTGCCTCTTGCTGTGTTTTGATCCTGGCTTATTGATTATGTCATTCTGTTACCTGCTGTCCCTGACTTAGGAACAGGCTGTGTCTTAAAAGTGTGTGATCTGGAACTCGAAGCCCATTTCCTCTCATAGAAGCAATGCTACCAATCAGTGGCTTCAAATTAAAAGTAAAACAAACAAACATAAAATAATGGAACTCTTCAAAAGAAATTCCTCCCCGTAGCTCATTTCCTCCTTTGCCCCCTGCACTGTTCCCCCACTCTACCCCCAGAGGATCCCAAAAGAATTCAGAGGAATCCAGATATAAAACCACAGCCATAAATGAGTGTGGGGCCTCAATATAACCTAGAAAGCCCAAGGAGCACCCAAAAAAAAGGCCTCAAGACACTGTAAACTGCCCAGAGCCACTGGAGCATCCCTAAAATCCCATCCTGCACAGGTGGTGGGAGGGCAGCCGAGGCAGCGGAAGGGCCTACGGTTGGGGGAATAACGAAGTGAATTTCCATTTACTCAGTGCTCACTCTCTCCCAGGCACTCCCAGGTGCATTATTTTATTTAGTTCTTCAGGAAATTTTATCGCCAGATGAGGAAACGGGGCTCAGAGAATCTCAAGGGGCGTGCCCAGGGCCCACAGGCTGAAAACGACAAAGCCAGGCCGCAAAACCAGGATTATCAGATCCAAAGCCCACGCGCTTTCCCACCACATGGTGAGGCCGAGCTGAGGTGGGAACAGACTGACCATCGGCTCGCATGGCTGGTCAGATGGAGGAGGGGCAGGGAGGGCGAGGCGGGGGACTCCTGATGTCCAGAACGATGGGAGTCTCCCTGGGTGGCAGGTGTGCTGAGTGCCTAGGGGTGGTCATGCTTTGAATGCAAGTTCCTAACAGCCCCCATTCTTTGCTGCACCTGCACAGGACAAAACCTTCAAAATTCTACAAGAAACCAAACTTTGAGAGTCAGCTCTAAAACGGTCAAAGGTAACCCCAACTGATCGCTCAGCTTTGCTGAGCCAGGAAGAGGCAAGTGTTTGTTGGCAACCACACAAAAGCTACCTGCAGGAAGGGCAACGTAGGTGGGGAGCCCATGAGGTGCCCACCCCAGGCGGGGGATGGGCATCCTAAAATACGCATCTTTTTTTAAGAATTATGTTTTATGATTAAATGGATAACTGGTAGTACAATGATAGTGCGGCTGGTATAATAGTTTTATCTTTTTAGTGACTGTTCTTTTACTTTAGAATTCCTGACTAGGAGGAATGTTGAAGAAAACCGTTTTCTTTGCTTGCCAGTCCACACCTAATGTTGAGGTCAGTTCTCCCCCTCACCCCACCCCCAGGCCAACTTTTTTTTTTAAGCCAAGAAGGCATGGGGGGGACAGGACCCACTGTGCAATTAGGGTCTGATTCTTGGTAGCCTTGGGGTGGTCCGTGGGGCTTTAATGTGCATTGGGGGACATTGTAGTCCCCCTTCTGTGAAAGGCGCTCTCCCTCTGTAGCAGTTGATCTTATTGATGAATTCCAAAAAGAAATATTGGATTATGTTTGTAAACTGGTCTTTTCTTCTGGGCATATTAGAGTATATTGGATTCAGAAGTTTTACTTTTACTTGATTAAATAATGATTAAGGCTTTGATTGGGTCACGTCAGTAGGACCCTGCCCCCTTGGTGAGCAGGGACTCACAGAGAAACCGCACCACAGAGAAGGGAGGTTGGCGTTTTGGGTTGGAGCCTGGGAAGTAAGCACACAGAGGAGCAGAGCAGCTGTGCCCAGAGAGAATCGAGCACTGAGGAGAGAGACAGAGCCGGTTACCTGATAGTCTACAGCTGGCCTTGTGGAGAGAGAAGGGCAGCTGAGCCTGGAGAGAAATGGAGCCCCAGGAAGAGAGGAACCCAAGAAGCCTGAACTTGGCAGACGTTGGCAGCCATCTTGCTCCAACACGTGGCAACAGACTTTGGTGAGGGAAGAATCTTATGCGTTATGGCCTGGTAACTGTAAGCTTCTACCCCAAATAAATAGCCTTTATAAAAGCCAACAGGTTTCTGGTATTTTGTATCAGCACCTCTTTGGCTGACTGATACACCCTCCATCCCTCAACACTCAGAAATGCCCAGTTCTGCCAGGCCTGGCCTGCTCTTGCCTTCCACTTTCCTCTTCCCTCTGCCACAGGCCTGCAGTTTGATCCTCTCCCCCCTCCCCTGCCCCAGTCCCAGCCAGGTCCTCCTGCTGCAGCCAGTTCAGGCTCTTTGCTTTCTTCCCTACCAACCTCTGCCTGTGGTGCAGGGAGAGATGAGACGCCAAATGACACTGAGGGGTAAGAATGGAAGTTTGGAGTAAAAGATTCTATAGTTCACATTCTAGCTCCGGGGCCTTGGGCAAGTCACTGACTCTTCCTGAGTTACTCTTCTTTCATCTATGAAATGCGGAAAATGGTAAAACCAACCAAAAACTTCTTGGAGGGTGTTGGGGAGTAGAGATAATGTCTGCAAAATGCCTGGTGCATTGTGGTCTTGTCATAGGCCTCTGACAAATGTTTGTGGAGTCGGTCGGTCTTCAGCCTGCCGGGATGGAAGTCTTGCCCAGTCAAGGAGGGTTTTCCTCTGGGTTTTTGTGTGCTCACAAAGTGAGGTCTCCAGTTTGCAGAGACAACCTCATGGCAGGCAGCAGGTGCCTGAGGGTCACATTTGTCAGTGAACTTATGAGTCACCATCCAGAAACCATTTCTATGAATGGAGCATTGGAGAAGGACATCTTGCAAGATCTGCTGTAGTGGAGGGTGGCCGGGGGGCTGAGAACGAGGGGTAGCCAATCATTCCTCGAGAAGGCACATGTTGTGGGGGTTAAACAGGCTAGCATGGAAGCCAAAACTCTTAGGACCAAATCCTGGCTTCTCCAATTACCACCTGTGTGTGTCAGTTTCTTAACCTGGTCAACGAAAGCAGTGATGATGATGGTGATGACAATGATGGCAATGATGAGTCTACCTGTGTCCTTGTGTTGATGGAATATTAAATGAATGGATGTGAGAGGAGAGCCCATTGGAACCACTCACAAAGGTTAGCTGCTATTGCGATGCTTTCTCCCTTTCTCTCTCTATAGCTATTGGATAAAAGCATCAAGACCTACAACCAAAGTGTCCTTCACCCTTTTCTTTCTTTTTCTTAGCCTTTAGATTTTTTTTTGATTATAAAAATTATACATGCTCAAGGTAAACAATTTATAAAACATAAAAAGGCAAAGGAAGAAAATGAAAAACATGCACTTCTACTACCTGGAGATGCTGTGAACATTTTGGTGTATTTCATTCCAGACTATAGATATGTTCAGTCCTTAGTAGTATTTATTTATTTTAAAGATTTATTTTATTTATTTTTCCCCCCTTGCTTTTTTTTTTTTAATTGCGCTTGCTGTCTTGCTTTCTGTGTTTGCTGTGTGCTCTCTGTGTCTGCTTGTCTTCTCTTCTTGTCTTCTCTTTAGGAGGCACTGGGAACGGATCCTGGGACCTCCAATGTGGGAGAGAGGCACTCAATCGCTTGAGCCACCTCAGCTCCCTGATTTGTTGTGTCTCTCATTGTCTCTCCTCTTTGTCTCTTTTTTTTTGTTGTGCCGGCTCTCCATGTGGGCCACCACACCCCATGGGTCACCTTGCTTTCACCAGGAGGCCCTGGGAAACAAACACAAGAGCTCCCATATAGTAAATGGGAGCCCAATCTCTTGAGCCACATCTGTTTCCCCCTTAATAGAATTTAAAAGTGAAAATCTATTAAAATGAGTAGGGAGTGGATGTGGCTCAAGCAGTTGAGCACCTGCCTCCCACATGGGAGTTCCTGGTGCCTTCTGAAAAAACAAAAACACACAACAACAAATGAAAAAACCAACTCAGGGAAGCCAATGTGGTTCAGTGTTTGAGTGCCAGCTTCTCACATACGAGGTCCCGGGTTCAATCCCTGGCCCCTGGTACCTCAAAAAAAAAAAAAAAAAAAAAAAAAATGCAGCGGTCACCGGTGAGAACCAAAGGATGAACTTGTGTTTGGAATTAGTTTGCTTCGAGAGGGGGGGTTATATTGGTCTGCTAGAGCTGCTGTAACAAAGGACCACAAACAGGGTGGCTTAAAATAGAAGTTCATTCTCTCACAGTTTTGGAGGCTGGAAGTCCAAAATCTAGGTGTTGGCAGGTGCTAGGAGAGAACCCTTCCAGCGTCTGGCGGCCCCGGTGTTCCCTGGCTTGTGTCACCCCACTCTGGTCTCTGCGTCGCCTTCACATGGCCGTCTTCTTCTGTGTCTTCTCTTCTAATAAAGACCCCAGTCATATGGGACTAGGACCCACACCATGCATTGGGACCTCCTTTTAACCTGATTGCATCTGGAGAGACCCTGTTTCCACATAGGGTCACATTCCCAGGTTCTGGGGATTGGGATTCAACATATCCTTTTTGGGGTCACAATTCAACCCATAACAGGGTTCATCACAGTCCTCCAGAATGTGACGGAGCAGTGATTCTCAAACTTGGTCTTTGGACCAGCAGCAGTCACCTCATCTGGGAACTTGTTGGACTCTATGAATTTCCTTATTCTAATTATTTCATATCAGTGAGATCGTACACTATTTGTCCTTTTGCTGAAGTCAACGTGTTGAATGAAATAAGCTAGACACAAAAGGGCGAATATAGAGCTAGAAATGAGAATATAGGTTATTAGGGGCTGGGATGGGAGTAGGGAATGGAGAGTTAATTCTTAAATCGTACAAAGTTTCTATTTAGGTTTATGTAAAGTTTAGCTAATGGATGGTAGTGATGGTAGCATGACATTGTGAATGTAATTAACAGCACTGAATTATATATTTGAACATGGTTTAAAGGGGGGAAATTTTAGGTTCTATATATGCTACTAGAATAAAAATTTTAGAAAGCAAAAAATGTAAGACTGTGTAACACAATCTATGGATTAGATTAGTCCATATCTAATGTAAATGATGGACTATAGTTAATAGTACAATTATAATAATATTTTTTCATCAGTTTTAACAAATATACTACACTAATGGAAGGTGTTAATAATAGGGTGATATATAGGAACTCTGTAAACCTACAGAAAAAAAAATTGTCCTTTTGTGTCTGGCTTATTTCACTAACATGATTTCCACAAGATTCATGCATGTTGTCACTTGTATTAGAACTTCCTTCCTTTTTATAGTTGAATAATATTCCATTTTATGCATATACTATGTTTATACATTTATCTGTTGATGGGCAATTGTTTTTTTTCTATCATTGGACTATTGTAAATAATGCTGCTATGAACATCAGTGTGAAAATATCTGTTTGATTTCCTGCTTTCAATTCTTTGGGGTATAAACCTAGAAGTGGGATTGCTGGGTCATCAGGTAATTCTATACTTAACTTTCTGAGGAACCATCAAACTGTTTTCCACAGCAGCTGCACCATTTTAATACCCACCGACAATGAAAGAGTGTTCCTATTTTTTCATATCCTCTCTAACACTTATTTGCCAATTTTTACTAGTAGCCATTCTGATGGGTGTGAAATGGTATCTCATCGTGGTTTTGATTTGCTTTTCCCTAATGACTAATGATGTTGAGCATCTTTTCACGTGCTTATTGGCTACTTGTATATCTTCTTTGGAGAAATGTTTATTCAAGTTTTTTGCCCATTTTTTAATTGGGTTGTCCTTTTGTTTTTGAATTATAGGATTTCTTTATATGTTAGATATTAAACCCTTATCAGGGAAGCAGATGTGGCTCAAACAATTGGGCTCCTGTCTACCACATAGGAGATCCAGGGTTCGATTCCCAGGGCCTCCTGGTGAAGGCAAGCTGGCTCACATGGAGTGCTGACCCACACAGGTGTGCTGGCCTGCATGGAGCTGGTGTAGCAAGATGACACAACAAAAAGAGACACAGAATAGAGACAATAAGAGACACGGCAGACCAGGGAGCTGAGGTGGCACAAGAGATTGAGTGTCTCTCTCCACTCCAGAAGGTCCCAGGATCAGTTCCTCATGCTGCCTAAAAGAGAAGACAAGCAGACACAGAAGAACACACAGCAAATGGACACAGAGAGCAGACAGCAAATGCAACAACGAGGGGGTTGGGAATAAATAAATAAATAAATAAAAATTTAAAAAAACACAACAAAAACCCTTATCAGATACATGGTTTCCAAATATTTTCTCCAGTTCTGTAGATTGTCTTTCTACTTTCATGATGAAGTCCTTTGATGCACAAACTTTTGAAATTTTGATGAAGTCTTATTTATCTGTTTTTTTCTTTTGCTGTTTGTGTTTTGTTGTAAAGTCTAAGAAACCACTGCCTAACACAAGGTCTTCCAGATGCTTCCCTGAGCACTGACTGGTGCTCTCCTTCAGAGTTCAGCTGTACCATAAAGATCAGCCTGAGGTGAATGTGAAATGCAAGGTCCTCTCTGTCTTTTTCTGAGCCTGAGTCTTGTCCTGGCCTTGTGCTTGCTTGTGGCCTTGGGGATTTTCCTGTTTACAGAAATTAGAATGTTCCCTCTACTTCTTATGAAGTAGACTTTCCCTCCCTGGTGCGCTATTCTAGGACTTAAAGCAGGTAATCCTTGGTCCCAGGCCATTTCAACATAATAGTTTCTTACGCTGCTTTACCTGTCTGTAAGCTACTTCTGCCTGCAGGGCAAGTTCTTGGAAGGGTGAAACAGAGAAGAGTTTCCTGGTTCAGTCTTTCAGGCTGCTGTCTGATAGATTGGTACTGACATACAGGCACCACGGTATGCACATAGGGGCTACTCTGCTCGCTCCAAAATGGGGCCAGGGACCCGCAATGGGAGTGCAGGCTGGCTCCACACTGTGCCCAGGAGGTGGGGGGAGGGGTCAGCATGGGCACCACAAACTTCTCCTCCTGGCTTTTAAAGCTGGATTTTCTCGATCCATCATTTACCCAGTTACCACAATCCCTTTAACTGTTTTCTGGGATTCTGAGAAAGATGGCTTTGCCAGTTTTTGCTAGTTGTTCAAAGTTTCTGTTGGGGAATGGTGCCCTGGTATGTCTCACACCGCCATTTTGGTCAACTGGAAATCTGGACCACTTTAAAAAAGAATTTTGGGTAGTATATCTAATTCCTTTCTAAGTTCTAACATGGAAAGTTATTTTCTTTAGTTGGCACACTCTCATATTTAGTTAGGTTTAGATAGATATATTCTGTGATACCATAGCACATACTCATTCATTCATTCATTTATCATTCATTCAAGTAATTACCATTCAGCTCTTCAAAGTGCAGATTTATCTTCTACCAATTTACAGCAATCTTTTATATATTAGAAAATAACTGCTGTACTTTTATTTTCAGGTTTTATTTTAAAAATAAGTATTTTTGTTGGTATTTGGATATTTATACTTGTAAAGAACTGAGGTGAAGCGGGAGAAACTTTCTCTAGGATTTTAAAAGTGTCTGGAATTGCCTTGACCTTTTCCCACACTAGTGCCAAGATAAGGGAAGTGTTTCCAAGATTTTGCTTCTCTTATTCAGTTCTAGTCCTTGGGTGAAAAAGAATTATATTCAAGGGTGGTAGGTGGAGGCTTTTGTGGACCCCAGAAAATTATGTTCTTAAATTAATTCATTTCTGTGTGTGTGAACCTATTGCAGGTAGGGCTTTTTGATTAGATCACTTTGGTTAAGAGTCTTTGATTAGATTAATTCAGTAGGGTATCACTCAGAGTGGGTCTTAGTCCTCTTACTGGAGTTCTTTATAAACAGGATGACCACCCAGAGAAAGACACAGAGAGAAAAGATGCACGAGCTCAGAGAGGAACTCACAGAAGCTGAGAGAGAAAGCCACGAGAGCATGAAGCTGAAATCAACAGAAGTTGGGAGAGAATAAGCCACAGAAGGAGCAGGCAGAAGCTGAAAGCAATGGAGTCTGGAGGAGCAGGCAGAGACTGGCACATGCCAACATGTGCCTTCCCACGTGACAGAGATGTCCAGGATCACCCACAGCTGATCTTCAGGGAGAAAAGCATCACCTGATGAAGCCTAGATTTGGACATTTTCAAGGCTTCAGAGCTGTAAGCTTATAAATTAATAAATCCCCACTATAAATAATAATAAATTTATTATTTATAAATTAATAAAGCCATCACATTTCTGGTATATTGCCTTAGCAGTCTTTAGCAAACTAAACACTGGTTTTTGGAAGATTTGGGGCACCTAATGGTACCCTTCAGGTCACTTTAGAACAGTGACAGCAGGCCTGGAAGAATGGAGTTTGCTCAAAATACCAACTGCTTGAGTTTTTGGCTTTAGTTCCAGATAAGATTCCAGATTAGATTATTTAAAATAATAATAACAATAAAGTCTGAGTGACTTTGGGACAGGCAGCAATCACTGGTATCCAGCCTGAGGTTGTTGAAAACAAAGTATGGCAGCCTGACCTTTTTCTTTCCTTGGTATTGTTTCTAGACTCATTATTCAGGGAAATAAATGGTAGGTCAAATGCCTGGAGCACAACAGAAACTCAATCAATATTTGTTAACTGAACGAATGTGGGCTTTTGCAAGAAGGTTTTTGCCAAGGCCTTTCATCACCTGGTTGGTAAAACGCTAGCATAATGCAGGCTGGATGCAAGGACAATGAGCTCGGTTAGAACGGCTCAGTGGGTGCCCCTGGTGCCAGCCTGGACGCAGCGTCCAAATGCTGGGCCAACCACTCCAGAAGGCTCTCCATGACATGGGTGTAGCATGGAGAACGGGCTCTTCAAACTGAACATGAACCTGTGCTGGGCCGGGCAGCATGTATGCTGAGGGGTGGAATACAGACCAAACAGAACCTACTTACAATTTTTAAACCTCTCCCCCTCACCTTTTCCCCCTGAAAATAAACTATACCTGCTCATTGCAGGCAGCTTAGGGAGACAAAGGAAAGACTGAAGAAGGAAATAAAAAGAATTCATGATCCCTCTCTCTACACAAATATAACCACTGCTAACATTTCAGTGTATTTCTTTATAGTCTTTGTTTAATGTATACATAGTTCAATCTAGGTGAGATAATTTTATGTCCTTTCTTTACATTTAAAGTTAAACTAAACTCTTTTAAAACATAATCTATAATGATATAATAATATCCTGTCATATCTGTGTTGGCTATACATGCATTCATTTGTAGCAGCTGAAACAAGTAACAGTGGCAAATATTAATGTGGTATTTACTAAGGTACAGGCACTATTCTAAGTGGTTTCAATACTTAACTTTTTAATTCTCAAAAACAATCCTGTGAATATTATTATTTTCTCTATTTTCAGATGAAGAAACTGAGGCATAGTGAGTTTAAGTAACTTTCATCAAATCACCCAGCTACTAGAGATTTCCCTCTCTTCTAAAGTCAGTGATAGTTTACATCTATTACATCTATTTAAATGGTACTGGAGTAATTGAATATCCATCTGGAAAAAAATTAGGTTAACTGTCACATCACACTTTATTTTAGTATAAATTCCAGATAGATCAAAGACTTAAATACAAAAGATGAAATCTAACATACACAAAAACAGTGGTTCTCAACGTGGGCTGAGCTTCAGAATCACCTGGGGAACCTATTTAAGAATTATCAATGTTTGGGCTCCACCCAAAGCTGTTTAAATGGAATCTGTGGAGGTGAAGCTCAGGTACCGGTATTTTTTTTTTTTTTAATTTCAGGGTAGAGTGTGAACGCAGTCCCCCACTACCACAAATTAATGCAGTCGAGTTTCCCACATTTGGGGAAATCACAGGGGTCAGCACATCCGGAGTGCAATGGATAAGCCTCGCCCTGGGAAAACCACCTTCGTGATCCACCGGTGATCCCCTGCCAGGTCACCGGTATTTTTAAAATCTACCTGAGGTGACTGGAATGCGGCCAGGGGGGTAGATTTATTTTTTAAATCTGAGAAAGAAGAAGGCTGTTCTATGTATGATACAAAGGTCAAAAATTCTATAGAAAAAACAAACAAACTGATAAATTCAATTATGTCCCCAGGGGACATTTGGAAATGTTTAGAGACAGTATTCATTGTCATGACTCAGGGGTGCTATTGGCATCTAGTGTGTAGAGACGAGGGATGACGTTAAACACCCTCCAATGTACAGGACAATTCCCTTTTCCCCCTCAACAAAGAATTATCCAGTACATCATGTCAACTGCGCCAAGGTGGAAAAATCCTGAACTGTATAAAATTTTAAAAACTTGTATTAAAAAAAATCCATTGCTGAATGTACAACTATGTAATGATACCAAACACCGTTGATTGTACAACTTTGGATGGATTATATGCTTTATTAATATGTATCAATAAAATTGATTTGTTTAAAAAAAGTCATAGGCACAGTCAAAACATAAACAACAAATTGGAAAAAACAAGGTAACTCATCATAGAAAAAGGGCTAACATATAAAGAGCTCCACAGATCCATAAAAAAAGGGCAACCCAGTGAACAAAATGAGTAAAAGATACGAAGAGACAGTTCATAGCAGAGAAAATACAAATGGCTCTTAAATACATGAAAAAGAGATGGATCTCATTAATTGTAGAAGAAAATAAAATTAAAAGTACACTAAAGTACCATTTTTCACTTAGATTAAAAAAAAAGTTGCATAATTCATTTGTTGGTAAAGGCCTGAAGAAAGAAACAGTTTTATCTTTTGCGGTTGGGAGTGTAATTCGGTACATTTTCTACTGTGGGCCCGTTTGACAATGTCAATTGAAATTCCAAATGCACACATCATTTGATCCCATAATTTTACCTTTAGGAATTTATCCTGAAGAAATATTCATACACACAATGATCTATGCCCAAGGTTATTATATTATTTGAAATAGGAAAAGATAGTTCCAGACATCTATCAAAAGATTTGTCAGGTATATCCCTTGTGTATACTTCGGGTTACAATAAAATCTATATAAGCTAATATGGAATTATTGTCATGATGTGAAAATGGCTAGTGTAAACAAGAGAAGGGATATATAATGTACATAATTGTACACATATAAGAAACTAGTCAGAGAAGTTGCCTCTGGGGAGAGGACAGGGTATAAAGAAGTCATTTTCACTGTGTTTCTTGGTATTGATTTTTAATTAACGCTGTGAATGTCTAACCTCTCCAAATTAAGCTTCACTGGGGAGAGAAAGAGCAGTATAAAATGACACCT
>JAQZBX010094582.1:0-12015 GCA_029593785.1 Cabassous unicinctus | reverse complement strand
CTTGTAATTCAAACTTTCTGAGACAGTTCTCCAGTCTTCTCTGGCAGCCCCCTCCCTTTTCCCAGCTAGGAAATATTTCCACTCCCCTCTGAGTCCTCAACAATCAGTCCCTGTTAGTAGAGGAGGAGATTGGGAGGTTTGTATATCTTTAGCCCCTTGCAGGCTCCAAGGCAAACAATGGCGCAGCCCCACCCAGCCTAGAAGGGCTCTCGGGACACAGACCAAACCTGTGAATCAAAAGCTGAGTCAGCCCCAAGCTTTCTCTCTCCTCTCCTGTGGAGTCCTCAACAATTAGTCCAGGCTAGAAGAGAGGGAGATTGCGAGGGTTGGATTTCTCCAGTCCTTAACAGGCTCCCAGGGCAAACCATCATGTGGAAGGGTCTGTGGGGCTCCACAGCCCAAATTTGCAGGTCAGAACCTGAGTCAGCCTTAGGCTGTGTCCCTCTCTCTCCCCTTTCCTGGAATGGTACAACCCTGGAGCCCCCTTTGTCTGTAGTCGCAGGCCCAGAGGCCTGAGAATTCTAAAGAGTGTGGGGGAAGGTGCCGGCAGCAGCAGCTGCTGCTGGTTCCGACTCACGGTTCTGTCATCGTGATTTCCCTCTTTTGTTCCTCTCTCCTCTGGGTGGTGTGCAGCCTTCACCTGCTGTCCTAACCCCTAGAAGGTCTTTTTTAGGGCTGTTTCAGTCTGTCCTCTAGCTATTTTTCTAGAGAAGAGATTCCTGTGTCTTACTAGTCCGCCATCTTCCCGGAAGTCTGTTTATGTTTTTAACTTCTATACATTTGTGGATTCTCCAGTTTTCAGCCTATTATGGATTTCTAGCTTCATTCCAATATGGCTAGAGAAGATGCTTTGTATCATTTCAATCTGAAAATTTATTGATACTTGTTTGTAACCCAACATGTGGGCTATCCTGGATAATGATCCATGTGCATTTGAGAAGAATGTATATCCTGTTGTTTTGGGGTGCAATGTTCTGAATATGTCTATTAAGTCTAGTTCATTTATCATATTATTCAATTTCTCTGTTTCCTTATTGATCCTCTGTCTAGATTTTTATCTATGAATGAGGGTGGTATATTGAAGTCTCCAACTATTGTTGTAGAGGTGTCTATTTTTCTCTTCAGTTTTGCCAGTGTTTGCCTCATGTATTCTGGTGCACTGTGGTTAGGTGAATAAATAGTTTGATTGCTACTTCTTCTTGGTGCTTTGTCCCTTTTATTAATATATAGTGTCTTTTTTTGTCTCCTATATTGGCTTTTGCCAGTGTGTGCCTCATGTATCTTGGGGCACCCAGGCTAGGTGAATAAATATTTATTAAAGTTATTTTTTTTTGGTGAATTTCCTCTTTTATTAATATATAATGACCTTCTTCATCTCCAATAAGTTTTTTTTTCAATTTTATTTATACATATTAATAAAGCATAAATCCATCTAAAGAGTACAATCAATGGTATTTGGTGTAATCACATGTTTGTGCATTCATCACCCCAATCACTCCCAGAGCATTTTCATTATTCTAATAATAAGAATAAATGAAAACCAAA
Organism: Cabassous unicinctus; assembly: GCA_029593785.1. Taxonomy (NCBI): domain Eukaryota; kingdom Metazoa; phylum Chordata; class Mammalia; order Cingulata; family Chlamyphoridae; genus Cabassous; species Cabassous unicinctus. The sequence goes on along the minus strand of JAQZBX010094582.1, from coordinate 10,470 downwards.
ACAAAACTCATCAGATCCTAATCTCTCTATGTCTTGCCTGGCATACATAGCTGCTATTCTTTTTCCTTCTTTCTAGTTTATTTATATTTTGTAAAAACAGTCTTATATATGCAATATCACCCATATTCATGTTTTACATGAGGTTTTACTATCTAATACAGTCCCATGTCACAGTTAAAGCATATCATGGTGTTTGTAACTAGCAGTGCTCTTGTATGGGTATGACAGTAGTTGAAAAGGAAAGTCTAAGGTCATGTATATTACTAGAAGGAAAGCTAAAAATCTTATAAGAATTTTGCATATAAAATATATTTTGTCCAATATTAGAATCACCACTCAAAAGATCTCTTTTTGGTTACTATTCGTGTGGTTATCTTATTCCAACCTTTTACTTTCAACCTGATTGTGTCCTTATGACTGAGGTATGTCTCTTGTAGACAGCATATAAATGGCTTATTTTTTAAAAAAATCCATTCTGTCAGTCTATGTCTTTTGAATGGGGAGTTGAATCCATTAACATTCAATGTTATTACTGTAAAGGCATTACTTTACTTGTCCATTTTATCCTTTGGCTCTCCATTGACATATCTTACTACTGTCTTGTCTTTTTACCCTTTAAATTACCCTTACTAATAATCTTCATTTCTACATTCTTTTCCAAGGCTCTCATCCTTGTCTTTCAGTCTGTAGCATTCCCTTTACTATCTCTTGTAATTCTTGTCTTTTAGTAACATATTCTCTCAGGTTTTGTTTGTCTGTGAATACTTTAATTCACATTTTTAAAGGACAGTTTTGCCAGATAAGGAATTTTTGGCTGGCAGTTTTTCTCCTTCAGTACCTTAAATACGTCATACCACTTTCTTCTCACCTGTATGGTTTCTAATGAAAGACTGACACTTAGTCTTATTGAGGTTACCTTGTATATGATGCATTGCTTTCCTCTTGCTACTTTCAGAATCCTCTCTCTATCTCTAGAATTTGTCATTATGAATAGTAGGTGTCTCGGGGTAAGTCTATTTGGATTTATTCTGTTTGGGTTGCACTGTCCTTCTTGGAGATTGATAGTTATGTCTTTCATAATGGTTGGGATGGCTTTGATCATTATTTCCTCAAATGTTCTTTCTGCCCTTCTTCCATTCTCTTCTCCTTCTGGGACACTGATAATGCATATCTTTGTGTGTTTCATGTTGTCATTCAGTTCCCTGAGACTCTGTTCCATTTTTTTCCTTTCTTCTTTCTTTCTTTTCTTTTATATTTTCAAGTTCAGATGTTTGGTCCTCTAATTCACTAATTCTGCCCTCCACCAACTATAACCTGCTGTTATATGCCTCTAATGTATTTTTGTAATCTCATCCATTTCTTTCATTCCCATAAGCTCTGTTACTTTTCTTTGCAGGCTTTCAAATTGTTCTTTATGCTCACTCAGTGTCTTCTTAATATCCTTTATCTCTTTAGTCATATTTTCCTTCAAATCATTGAATTGATTTAGGAGATCTGTGTGATTATCATTGATTAGTTTTCTTAAATCCTGTGTCTCATCAGTACTTTTGGTTTGGTCCTCTGGCTGGGCCATCTCTTCCTGTTTCTTAGTATGGCTTTGTAGTTTTTTGCTGATGTCCAGGCATATGAATATGTTGGTGAATTTACTCTGGTCAATTTCTCTCTTGCCTAGTAGTTTTGTTTCATAGCTCTTCTTTGAGTTTTGATTAGACTTATTCTAAGTCTTAAAAATTGTCCAGCTTAAGTTATCAAAATAGTGTCAGGGACTCACTTATGGAGCACAGTCTTAATCTAAGTGTTCTGGAATGAGAGACTCCAAAAAGTGTTTTTCCTCCTTGCAGTTTCCTGGCAGGCCAGCAGATTGTGATCATCAGTGAATCTTTCCACAGAGGTGTCTCTTTCAACCACCACTTGGCCGTGATTCTGGTATGGCCAGAGCTGAGATTCAAAGTGGGCTCTAATGGTCAAATTCACTGAAGAGAAACCACTCTCTGTCCTCTACTGCTCCCTCCCTCTTCCCCTCTCAGATGGCTGCAGTTGATCAAGGCTTTTATCCAGGTGGTTCACCTTGAGGATGGAGTATGTGTGTTATTCCCAGCCATGGCAGTTAGTAACTCATGGCTTTCATTTAGGCTTCTTTGTCTTTCTGTCCCTCAACCTCCTGTAGGATGCACAATACTCTCCTGGTCTTCAGGTTCTCAATTCAGCTCCCTCAGACAGCTTTTTGCCCTTTCTCCATTTTTCCTGTGAGAGAGTTGAGCCCTGCCTATCTACTCCAATGCGATCATCCTCTTATAAAAGCTTTTGAATTAAAATCTCTTTTGTCTGATATTAGTATAGCTACCTCAGCTCTTTTTTGGTTTCAATTGGAATGGAATATCTTTTCCCATTCTTTAATATTGAACCTATTTGTGTCTTTAGGTCTAATGTGACTCTCTTGTAAACAATGTATAGTTGTATTGTGCTTTTTTAAGTCCATTCTGCCAAGCTGTGTCTTTTGATTAGGGAGTTTAATCCATTAACATTCATTGTTATTATTATAAAGGCTGTACTTACTTCAGCCATTTTGTCCTTTGGCTTTATTATTATTATTATTTGCCTCTCTTTTCCTTTATTGCAGCCCCCTTTTCTGTATAGTTGCTCTTTTGTGATATATCTGACTAGTCCCTTTCTCATTTCTCTTTCTGTATATATTTTAAAGTAATTTCTTTGTGGTTACCCTGGGGTTTATTTTATACAATCTGTATCCATAACCTACTAATCTGAAAAGATACCAACTTAGCTTCAATAGCATATACATTCTCTGATCTGTTTCCCCTGTTTATGTTGTTTTTGTCCCACTTTACCACTTTATATTTTGCATGCCCATTATCAGGAAACATGCCTTTTTCTTATTCAATTGTATTCTGACTCTTATAGGAATTAAAGAGTAGAGTTGTATACTGAGGTTTTGCATTTACCCTTTTAGTTACACTTATTAAAGATTTTCATTTCTTTATGCTACTCCAAGCCACTCTCCTGTCTTTTCCTTTCAACCTGCAGGAAATTACTCCTTTTAATAATTCTTTCAGGGCAGGTCTTTTGTTTTTGAACTCTCTCAGTTTCTGTTTATCTGTGAACATTTAAAACTCTCCATTTTCAAAGGAGAGTTTTGCTGGATAAAGAATTTTTGGCTGGCAGTTTTTCTCTTTCATTATCTTAAATATCTCATACCACTGCCTTCTCACCTCCATTGTTTCTGATGATAAATCAGCATTTAGTCTTATTGAGGATCTCTTGTATGTGACAAATCACTTTTCTCTTTCTGCTTTCAGAATTCTCTCTTTATCTTTGGCATTTGACATCATGTTTAGTATGTGCCTCAGAGTAGGTCTATTAGGATTTATTTTGTTTGGAGTATGTTGTATTTTTTGAACATATATATTTATGCCTTTCATAGGAGTTGGGAAATTTTTGGCCATTATTTCCTTAAATATTCTTTCTGCTCCTTTTCCATCCCCTTCTCCTTCTGAGACACCCATGATATGTATGTTTGTGTACTTTGTGCTGTCACTCAAATCCTGAGACACTGCTCAAGTTTATCTATTCTTTTCTCTATCTGTTCTTCAGATCATATGATTTCGAATGCCCTGTCTTCAATTTTGCTCACTCTTTCTTCTTTCTGTTCAAATCTGCTATCTTATGCCTCTAGTGCATTTTTAATCTCTATTATTGTGCCTTTCATCCCGTAATTTTTATTATGTTTCTTTTTATGCTTTCAATTCTTCTTTATGTTCACATATTGTCTTCTTAATATCCTTTAGCTCTTTATTCATATTTTCCCTCCACTCCCATAATTGATTTCAGAGATTTGTTTGAACTTCTTGATTTATTGTTCCAAATTCTGAGTCTCCTCTGAAGTTTTAATTTTTTCCCTTGACTGAGCCATATCTTCTTGTTTATTAGTTAGGGTTTTAATATTTTGCTGATGTCTGGGCATCTGATTATCTTGATGAGTTAACTCTGAAGGTCAGTTTCTCCCTTTTGTCTAAGGTATTGTTAATTGGCTTTGTGCTAAGCTCTTCTTTGATGCTTAGTCCAACTTATTCTAGACCTTCAGAGTAGCCTGTGTTTGTATAGATTTTCTCAGCTCTTTTTCATCTGATTCCTTCCCTGGATTTGTGGTACATTTATTAAGATTGCAGTTTTTGTGCAATTGTTTCACCTCCAGGTGAAAGCTTCATTTCCTATGTTCCTTCTCCAGGGATCTTAGATCTTTTCTGTTTATTTTTATGAAGAATTTTCTCCCAGCTCCTATGATTCATCGAAATTCTCCCCCTCACTCAGTACCCACTTTTCCCCTACACTTTTCAGTTCTGGGACCCTCCTATCTTAGTAGTTCAGTTTAACCCCTTTTATTTATTTCTTTTGTGAGGCTTTTCTGCCTCTGCTTTATTCCCCATCAGGGTATCCTGCCCTGGGGACCCAGGTGGGGTCAATCCAGAAAAGGTGGGTCACTCCAGAAAAATCTGTTTTGTGTTTAGCTGGTCCAGCTAACAGAAACTGGATTATAAAGTGCACCACTTGCAAACAATTTTGCTGTGGTTTCTTTCTCTCTCCTCTCTCTCTGTCTCTCTGTATCTCTGTCTCTGTCTCTGTCTCTCTCTTCTGCTGGTGCCCCTTTTGTATACAGCATGATTTAGGGGCATGTGTTCCACCCTGAGTCTCTGTGGCCTTGACTCCCTGTGTCTGAATATGCGTGAGGTTCTAACTTGCTGCTGTGAGTGACTCTACAGTCTATGTCTGTGATGGGAGGGACTGGGATGTACTGCCTTTGTGTGACTCTCAAGCTGCAGGGAACTGAGTGAAGGGGAGGAAATGGACTGATGGGTCCAGGATGGAAATTCCCTACCTGCTCTTGTAGATGTTTTTCTTTTTCTTTGATTCAGCAATTGTGGAGTCCTTCTGCAATCTCTCTCATCCTCCAAGTTCTAAGCAAGTGGGATTTGTCTCTTTATTTGCTGATTCTTGGGGAAATCTTATGTTGCCATGTTGATGACATCACTCCTCTCTATAGTCATTGATTATTGTAGGTATTCATTAATTGGATAACATCTAAGATTGCCATTCCAATCTAGAGAGCTAAAATGGCAGAATTGGGAGGGAGGGTGGCTGCTCTGGCAGCTCATATATTGTCCACCAGAAGGATGACTTCTGAGGCATTTCAGGCCTCATGTATAAGAAGGATTTTATCCTCTGATATAGTGCCACATGACTGGAGTCTGCTTCTCGTGATGAAAGTTGGGAACATATTTCAAGGAAGCTTTGTACAATCCCTAGATTTATAGTTATTGAACCCAGTTTATGGGCCTCTCAAGATTTGGTTTGTCGCACATACCCCTCTGGTCATGGCTCCTTGCTCAATAGAAAGGCTAGAATGAGGGCTAAGATTTGATACACCCTTCATTGTGCCTCTGTAGAGCAAGCCACAGTGGTTTCAGCATCTAGATCCAAATCAACCATATCTGTAGAGGCCATGACTTCTCCCAACACTTCTGAATTCAGAAGCAGCACAGTGTTCATGGGGTATGGAATCTGACTTCTTCAGTGGCTGCCCAGGGAGTCTGGGGAACAACATATAGGTTTGGCATAGTTATCACCACATGGGACAAACTTTGTTGGAGAGAGGAAAGGAGTGGGACTTATCAGTTGGCTTCTTTCTCTCTCTCATGTTTCATTAAACAGATGCATTATGAGGCAGGATGGTTTGTTCCACATGGCCTGTCTGAAAGACTTACCATGGAATGCAACAACAGGTTCTACTTTATTGTGAAGTTGTTGTAAGTTTGGTAACATACCCCCTTTTGTGTGCTTGCTTTCCTTTCCTGCTTCATGTCACTCTTGCCACTTAACTCGCTGCCTGTCTCATTAGAGTTTAAACCAGCTCACATTTCCTCATGGTGAGTAAAGAGTCAAAAACTTGGTAAATATGCTGCAAAATGATGGATATAGAAAATTAAGAGGGCTTTGTGAGTGTAAGGCCACGAAATTGTTGCTGAACATTCTGAAAAGCCCCACTTCTATAGTGTATGTAAAAGGCTCTGAAAGTCTTCTGAACCTACATTTGGGTTTTCTGGTCCTTTGCTTATTTGCCAATGGGAAAATTCTGTTCTCCCTGAGATCCCTCAGAACACCAGTTTAAGGTTTGAAAAGAATAATACCTATTCCATCTTTCTATCTGACACTGCCTCTGGAATGAACCAGATCTGACTACTCAGCCAGATTCTGGAAAACAGAAGCAATAACCTCTTAGGATGTCAATAAACTATCACTATATGTTAACATGAACTCAGAAAGACTTGATGGTGACAAAGACATTGAAAGAAGGTGCTAGAGGCCTCTCCCATTTATTCTACAGGTCTCATCAATCTTTACCTGACTCTAGTAAAATTCAATAGAGTTTAGTGTTTTTCACCCAACTCCCCTAATTCTGGTAACTTTTCACTGTGAGGCTTTGCTTGAGAGCAGGTAAAGATGACAGGAATCTCCTTCATGAAATATTCTAATTCAGAGGTTCTTAACAAGGGGCCCATGAGCTTGAATTGAAATTCAAAAAATTATTATTCTTGTGGGGACATTTTGGTATAGGTGTGACATATTTATTAAATAATGCACAGTATAGTGTGGACTTAGTAAGGGGTCCATGGTTTTTACCTGACTGGCAATGGAGTCTAATTGAATGAGGAATTAGACTAACTTGAGTGTTATACTTTCTCCCTGTCCATTTTCCAGGTTTACTGAGTTCCCTTATATAAGGAGAAAGCCCTGGTGGAGGATCTGAGGAAGGGAAAAAAGAGTAGGGATGAAAGGTAGAGGAAAGAAGGTAGTAGCAGATGTCAGCTAAGAGAGTACTAAAACTTTTCCATCTGGTCATCCAGAAAATTTATGTTCACATATTTTAGGGAAAGATTTGTCAGGCTGAGACTTAGGCTGCAAGGGTTAGGCATGATATAAATCTAGGGATGCCACCCAACCCAACCCCATAAAGCTGATTTTTATCTGGAATTGACACATATGACTTCTTTACATTATTTACCTAAGTTATTCCCATAGACCAGATGCTGTTCACACTAGAGAACAGCTATGGTTATGGGATTAGCTAGTAAGATATATCTAGTGGCCACTATGATATATAATTTAGATCCCCCTCTAGGAACAAAGGACATATTACCCTACCCAACTTCTGGGAGTGTTGTGGGCTGGTGGTCATTGCTCAGCTGTTAGCCACTTTTGAGATTGCCTGAGCTGAAGAAAGGCACCTTACCCATGGTCATACCCTCTTCTGGGGGTAGCCACTGGTTTAATTTGTCTTCTGCCCCTTGACTCAGATTTTGTGACTATTGGTCATTTAAGCACAACTATAAATCTTAAAAGTTTCCTCTTGTCCAAGAAGAGTTCACCATCTTTGAGGTTCTAACCCACCTGTTGAATATTTTACCTCAGGATCACAAAATAAGGCCAAGATCTTCTCAGCCACCCTTGGGAGGATGAATCAACCATGAGGCACGGAAGGCCTTTGCCTCTATGAGGACCAAGACCTTTGAGATACAATCAAGTTCTATTGGCTCATGGGGAAAAGGAAGTAATTGCCCCTTTTATATATGAAGACCTAGAGGCCTAGAAAAGAGAGGCAATGGAACACCAGTTCTGCTGAGGGGAAAAGGGAGGACTTTAATGTGAGACTGTAAGACAAGATGGACTGCCATCTTGGAGGTCATGGTGTGACTCACCTAGCACCTCAATTGGAAATATTGGAAATAGGAAGTATTGGCTTAAAAATTATTTCTTAATTCTGTCAACTGAAAATATCCTAGCTAGAGATGTTGATGGAGCCAGGAATAATGAGCTTTCCCAATGCTCAGACTATGTGTCTAAATATTCCAGGTTCCTCTTTATGCCCCTGAGATAAGCTGTATTCCTGCCCCAGAAGTGAATTAAAACATTTATTTAAGGAGTCCTGGATTCTTTAAGTGGGAAATATCTTGTCACCCCAGAAAGCAAGGGAGCTGCTTGTAGTGGAAAGTGTCAGTGTGCCACCCAGGACTCTTGGGGTTCATTTCACTGTTTCTGTGAGCCCTTTCATGGCTTTGGTGTTTTCTTGCTTCCAACAGCCTGTGCTTACAATTTTCATCCAGATAACTGCCATCTGGTGATGTTCAGTATGCAGGCTATAGGACCAGGGGCCTGGGAGTTTACTCTCTACCCGCAGGGAGGCCTCAGCCTAGTCAATGACTGGAATATAAAGTATTCCCCAGTGTTTGCCCTAACTTGAAGCAAGAAACCTGGGCTTTCATAGACCTGCTGTTCCCTACAGATCAGGCTGAGGCTGGAAATTTATCTGAAATTATACCCTTGCTTGGGTTAGTCCCCACCCCTGACCAATTACCCCATTCCCTCACTGGTTTCTCCTGAGGATACTTTCTTAATAAATCACTTGCACAGAGATTCTTGTCTCAGGGTCTGCTTCTGGGAAATATGGCCCAAGACATTGGGAAAGATCCTGGATATTCTAGGATCAAAAACACAAATAAAAACTTTCCATTAAAAAATAGAAACATACAAAATGATCAAATTCAATAATATCACATGTCAGTTGATAGCTTAGAAATCCAAACTCATTACCACAAATGCAGGATGGGGAAAATTTGCTTGTAAGCATAACCAATACTTTTGGGGTTTGTGGTAACCACAAGCTGAATGTGAGTAAACAAAATTTGTCATAGAAAATACTAGCCCAGAGATATAACATAGTAACCCTGAGATCTATTTGATGAAATCTGATATTAGATTCCTTATTAGATTACACAATTTGGGGGCATCTTAAAAATATTATATGGTGAACCTGGAGATGTTCAAGAAGAAGGGGACATGGATTATTTTAGATGTAAATTTAAAACGTTTGGGGATGCTATAGAGCCTTATTTTTCTTTGTGATCTCCCAATTTCTGGACTTGGAGGAAATGCCACACCATGGGGAATGGGGTCTGTTTTCTTCAGCGGCCTCAAGGGGGCAGGATGATGCCACCCAGAAGAGTGTGAGAAAGTTAGCTCCCCATGAGATGAACCTAGACCAAGTGGAAACAGGAGAGAATTGGGCAGATAAATCCTCATGTAAAGCCTGCTCAAAAGTGCAGTTTCTCTATGCAGACTTTTCAGAAAAATTTGGATTGTGCCTGTTAAGACACCTATGGCTCTTCATGGCACACTGCAAGGTGGTAGCCAGGACAGTGACATATCACATTGAATCTTTGCCTGTCTCTCTTCTCTTTCTTTTCCTCATTTTTATTACCCAGGCCTTGCACCTTCCATAACGTGTCATCACTTTGATGATTAATCTTTGACTCAAGCTCTGCTTTCTAGAGGATGCAGGTTAGGACATTTATTGATTATTTCCTTAGGGGCAATAAAAATGCTAAAAAAGATTTCTAAGGAAATTTCTAAGGGAAAACGATGAGTCTAGAATTCTATACCCAAATTATTTAAGTGTAAACTAAAAATAGATCCTTTCAGAAATATGATATAATTACTTCTCAATTTCTGAAGGCTCTTCTATACATGCATATTTTTATGTCTCAGATTTTAGGAAAAGTAGTATAGTTTGCCAAAGGTTGCTGATGCAAAGTAGCAGAAGTGGGTTGATTTTTATAATGGGAATTTTATTTAGGGTAAAAGCTTACAGTTCTGAGGCCGTGAAACGTCCAAATTCAGGCATCAGCAGAGATGCTTTCTTACCAAAGTCAGCTGCCATAAGGTAAAGAGGATGGCGGGTGATCTCTGCCTAGGTCTCTGTCTTCCCCTCCAGGCTCATCATCTCTCAGAGCCGAGCAGTCTCTTTCCAGCCTCCTCTCTTAGTCCTGGCTGTCCACTTTCTTCCTGAGTTCAGCTGTGAGTTATCAGTCATATAGCTCATCTCTCCCTGGGCCTCAGCTCTTTGAGCCTCTTGGGGTTGCTCTCCTTGAAGTCAGCTGTGGGCAAACCTGGGGGTCCTTTCTTTCACATGCAGGATCAAATATAGCAGCTCCTTTTCTCTCTGTATCTCTGTTTATATCAGATCCAGGAAGAGGGTGAAGACCCAAGCTGGCTCACCCCTTACTGATAAAGTCCAATCAAAAGTACCTCATACCCACAGGAATAGATTAGTTTAAGAACATAATCTTTTTTGAGTATTCACAAAAATTCAACTGTTACATAGTAATAGAAAAATACAAAGTTAATGTCTAAATATTTGTGAATGACATGGTTATGAAGACTAATTCAATCATTACAAAATAATTTCTAAAATAATAGGTCCAAATTAAAGAAGAAAAAAATGTAATAAATGTAATAAGGTCCTTTAAAGAAAATAACTTGGATAATTTGAAATAAAAGGATGTATAAAATATATCAGACAAATAAAAACTATGCAAGTTTTTTGGTCAATATTATTATTGT
>JAQZBX010094581.1:0-12011 GCA_029593785.1 Cabassous unicinctus | reverse complement strand
TTTATTTCTCTTGTTGCTATTCTTCTTTTACCCACCAAGCACAAGCGTTTTTCTTACCTCTGTTTGGTCTGAGTTTTTTTCACATAACCTCCTATTCTTGGTCTCCAGAAAGGGAGACCTTTAATGATTGAATAATATTTCATTGTATGAATATAATATATAATATAATATATAATATAGTATAATATAGTATAGTATAATATAGTATAGTATAATATAATAATATTTCATTGTACGATCATATGCTGTTGAGCGACTCATCTGTTGATGGACGCTTGGGTTGTTTCCACCTTTTGGCTATTGTGAATAATGCTGCTATTAACACTGGTGAACGGTATCTGTTTGACATCCTGTTTTCAATTCTTTTAGATATATAGCTAGGAGTGAAATTACCAGGTATATTTAAGCTTTCTAATATTTAGTCAATGTGATTATTATATTTGTATCCAGTAATTATGTCTTGGAAGTATATACCTATGTCTTGGGAGGGATATACTGGTCAGATGGTAGGAAATTATCATCTTTGTGGACTTTAATATTTGGGTGTTATCTGATTCTACTTTGCTGGTCATTCCTCTGTGGATAGATGGTTTCGGCATCTTTTGTCTAATGTTCCAGCTGCTGACTGCCTCTTTGTCTTAGTTTAGAGGAAAATGGTACACTTTCCCCATACAATTTACTTATTCAGTTTCTTCCTGAGTGACCCAGGGGGTGGAGTTCAGGGCCTTTAGTAAAGATTAGCAACCTTTTCTTTTCTCTTTAGAGCTAACTCAACAGTTTTAAATCTCATGTAGCCATTTACCTCTAATTTATTGCTTGACTGAATCATCTGGCAACTACCTTTGAGTTCTATTTATAAAACTGCAAATCATATTGTATTACATCGTTAAGAAATGTTGTTTTTTACTTAGCAAATTATTGGCTTTTGTTAGTTCCATTTGCAAGTCTTTCTTTGGCTACCAAAAATGTAGTTGACCAGTCCAAATGAACATAGTTTTTGGAGACCTTTACCAATTGTTTTTTTTTTTTTTTTAAAGATTTATTTATTTATTTATTTATCCCCGCCCCCTTGCTGCTTGTGTTTTACTGTGTCCATTCGCTGTGTGTTTCTTCCGAGTCTGCTTATCTCCCCCTTGCTGTGATGTCCTGCTGCATCAGCCCACTGGGCTACGCGGGCCGGCCTGCTCTCACAAGGAGGCCCCAGGAAGCGAACCCGGGACCTCCCGCATGGTAAACGGGGGCTCTATCGATTGAGCCACACCCGCTTCCTGCTGTGAGGTCTTGCTGCATCAGCCTACCGCGCAGCGCGGGCTGGCCGGCCTGCCCTCACAAGGAGGCCCCGGGAGGCGAGCCCAGGGCCTCCCATATGGTAAACAGGAGCTCTATCCATTGAGCCACACCCGCTTCCCTACCAATTGCTTTTTAAATTTAGCTAGTAGATAGTAGGATGTAGCAAAAAGGAATGGGTTCATAACCTTTGCCATCCAGTACTTGTATAATTTGGGGTGGGTACCCTCTCTGAGCCTCAAACTTATTTATAAAATGTTACCTATATCACAAAATTGTTAGGATTAAATGAGATAGCATATAGAATGTGCCTGGTATAGTACTGAGCACAAATAACTGCTTAAATATTATTGTCAGTGTTGAGCTTCTCCTCCTCCTTGTCGTCATCAGCAGCAGCATGTGGTAAAGCCCAAAGGGAGTTTTGTACAGGTGGACTCAAAACAATGCAATGTTGGGAGTGGATGTGGCTCGAGCGGTTGAATAGCCCCTCCCACGTGGGAGGTCCTGGGTTCGGTTCCTGGTGCTTCCTGAAAAAAAATCAAAAATAAACAACAAGCAAAACAGGTGAAAAAAACCAACTCAGGGAAGCCAATGTGGCTCAGTGGTTGAGCGCTGCCTTCCCACATATGAGGGTCCAGGGTTCAATCCCCAGCCCCAAGTATCTCAAAAAAAAAAAAAAGAATCCCCAAACAAAAAAGAACGGAATACAATATTGATAAAGATCTCTTGTTGTCTCAGTAGAGTACTTCGAGAATTTGTATGTAGTTACAGGTTTTTTTGGACCACCATTAATTTTAGTTAAGAAGAGGTAGGTCAACATTTCTGACCCATATTACTACAGACTTATGGAAATGGGTTAATTGGTCACAAATGAGCTGTGTTTCTGGGAATAATGTTAGAGTTTTAAGAAATACAGTTTATCTTCAGACTTCCCTGCTCTCAGGAGTAGCAGTTATTTAAAATATTTTACTGTTGGGGGAAAAAAGTATTATGCACTTAAAAAGGAAAAAAAATCTTTTTTAGCATGTGTTTCTTTTTTATGGATAAGATGACAAAAACTCCTCCCTGAAATCAGACTTTAAAGAACAGACATGTATAGTGATTAATCATCCAGACTCCTTTTGCCTACACATACATACTCTTTATTTTCTCTTTTACTTCAGAGTATCAGCTTACAAGCTGTAAGGGTTAGATAACAGCACATAGAATGGCTTCTTGCTGTCAGTTTGAGGATGATTGAAATTACTGATTTTTAAATGAAAACTGAAAAAAAAATTTTTTATTCAAGAACACTAGAAAAAATATTTTCCATTCAGAAAATAATGTAGCTCTTTGAATCTTTAGCATGAAGTTCACATGAGGTGAGAAAGCCTTGAGCAATTGAAACATTTATAATGGTGAAAACCTTATTATAAAGTTTTATATTCTGAATTTAACTCTTCACAAAACTTTGAAAATAGACATTGCCAAGATGACAAGGATTCTATTCAGGAGATTTGGCTAAACCAGCTAAAAACCTGGAAAACAGCTGCACAGAGCATTTTGATTATTCTATCAAAAAAAAAAGAATTAATTTTAATGTCATATAAAAACATAGCTTTAAGATGACATAAAATACATATTATTTCACTGAACTTTTTGCCTAAGAGGCATTTCTTTTTTCTTTTTTTTTTGAAGTACCAGGCATTGAATTCAGGACCTCGTATGTGGGAAGGCGACGCTCAACCACTGAGCCACATTGGCTTCCCTGAGTTGGTTTTTCTTTTATTTTTTATTGTTTTGCTTGTTTGTTTTTCCAGGAGGCACCAGGAACCGAACCCGGGACCTCCCATGTGGGAGGTGGGAGGATGCTCAACCGCTTGAGCCACATCTGCTACCCTGAGATGCATTTCTGAAGTGAGGAAATGGAATATTTTAAGTGCTATAGGGAAATGTTCATTTGTGAATCCATCTTTAAAACAATATTCAACATCTAATTGATCTTTTGTGCTTTTGAAGATTTTCTTATTTATATATTGATAAGGGAGGTTACGTAGTTGATCCCTGTTTCTTTGATGAGAGGTAAAATTATATTCTGAGGAGGAGTGAAGAAAAAGGTGGACTGCATTGTAACTTGAAAACATGGTCATTATGGGGAATATGTTGTTGGACCAATACGGAATGAATAGATGAATTGATGAGCAGCAATAAGGGACCAACTGATACTGACATGAATCTATAGTGTGCCTGATTGTGAAGTTTGTAATTTTTTTCGTAACATTGGAAGCAAATGTAGGTAAAGTTGAATAGTAGTAGACCAAAGTAAAGGTAAGGTCCCTGCCCTCAAAGGATTCATAGTTTCATGTACAAATTAGAATTATCTATCTTAAAGCTCTTTAGGATTTAAGCTCCCTGCAGGCATAGACCTTTTAGTTTCAATGTATCTTATTAAATCTTTATTTTTTTCCCAAATTCTTTAAATACCTAGTTCAGTGCTTCAAATATGGACTCCAAAATATCAGTTAAATTAAACTGGCAGTATGAAATCAGTTGTTAAAAAGAAAGGCTGTGTTTTTATTCTTATAGTGGTTCCAAGTGGAAGTCTTGGTATCATCAAGATCTGGATTTGAATCCTGGCTCTGCCACTTACCAGTTATGTGACCTTGGCAAGTACTAACCTTTCTGAGCTTTTATTTCCTTTTTTGTAAAATCAGGGTAATCATACCTATCTCATGAAGTTGTGGAATGGATTAGATGATAAAGTATATGTGTGTGTGTGTTCATTACATGATAGCTATAACTTACAGTATGATTATCAAAAGCAAGTCAAAGTTGAGATGCCCAGAAAAATTCAATTATATCATCAGGATAGATACCATACTAACATAAATAGGCCTTTACTTTAAAAATCTAGGTTATATGAATGTTTTACCTCATTTTGGAGATGGATTTCTAAAAGCAGAGAATGAAAAGTAATTTTTAATGAATTATTGTGACATAATGACTAGTACCTGGTATATAGGTTCTAGTTGCTTTAAATCAGGGGTTCTTAACCAGAGATCCATGAGCTTGAATTGAAATTCAAAAAAAACATTTTTCTTGTGGGGATGTGTTGGTGTGGATGTGATGTATTTATTAAATAATACACAGTATAGTGTGAACTTATTAAGAAGTCTGTGGTTTTCACCTGACTGGCAAAGGGGTCCATGGAACAAAAAAAGTTTGAGAACTCCTCCTTTAAATCCTTTCAGAACAGAGTGAGGGATATATAAATATCTAATATAGATTCTCAATATATGTTGAATAAACAAATATATAAATATGTGAGTGGCATGGTTCAGATTTTAGAAAAGGAGGAAATCAGGTCATCAGAAGAACCTATGAAGTTTTAAAGGAAAAAATAAATCTTGAGCTTGGCCTGGGGGGAGGGAACGGGGAAGGAAGGAAGGGAAAGGTTTTGGAGATATGAAGGAGGGATCATTTCAAATTTGGGAAACAGCATGACCTAAGACATAGAGGTAGGGATTGACGTAGTGAAGAGGGTTCCATATGATGAAGGACTTGGGAAGAAACTAGGCAGATAAACTTACTGTCAATGTTTTGATAACCAATGGGTAGCCATTGTAGATTTTTGACTCCTGGGAGGATATTATGAATAGTTAAGCTGAAATATAAATTTTAAAAGGATTAATCTGGAAATAATATACAGGAAAATTAGAAGTATGTGGGGAGGGGCAATCCTTGAGAATTAATTGTACCTAAGTAAAGCATTATATGAAGGAACTGTATATATCAAGAGCAATTTGACATCCATAGGAAAAAAAAAAAGAACATTGACCAAAAAGTGACACCTTATACAAAAATTAACTCAAGATGGATTACAGATTTAAATGGAAAACATAAAACTATAAAACTTTTACAGAAAATCTTAGGAGAAAATCTTTAGGCTCTAGGGCTAGGAAAAGAGTTTTTAGATTTGACACCAAACACAATCCCTAAAAGAAAATATTGACAATTGGGCATCATCGACATGAAAAGCTTTTTTTTTTTTTTCCTGTTAAAGAAAGGACAACTGGGAGAAAATATTTGCAAACCACCTATCTGACAATGGACTAGTATATTGCATATATAAAGAACTCTCAAAACTCAACAGTAAAAAAACCCAAATAATCCAGTTAGAAAATGCGCAAAGGACATGAAGTGATATTTCACTGAAGAGGATATACAAATGGCAAATAAGCACATGAAAAGGTATTCAACATCCTTAGTTATTAGGAAAATGCAAATTAAAACCACAAGTTATTACTACACACTAAAGTGAAAAATAGTGACAACACAAATGATGGTGAGAATGTGGAGAAACTGGATTATTCATATATTGCTGGTGGGAATATAAAATGGTACAGCCACTCTGGAAAACATTTTGGTAGTTTCTTAAAAAATCTAAATATGCAACTATCATATTATCCAAGGGTTTTACTCTTGGACATTTATCCCAGAAAAATGAAAACTTATGCACAAACAAGAGTGTGTACACTAATCTCATGGAAGATTTATTGGTAATAGCCCCTACCTGGTAACAACCCAGATGTCCTTCAGTGGGTAAATGGTTAACAAACTGTGGTATACCTGTTTAATGGAATACTGCTCAGCAGTGAAAGGGAATGATACAGGCAACAACTTGAGTGGATCGTCATTGAATTATGCTGAGTGAAAAAGCCAGTTGTAAAAGGTTACATACTGTATGATTCCATAGCAATCATGAAATAACAAAATTATAGAAGTGGAGAACAAATTAGTGGTCACCAGGTATTAAGGATGGGAGTGAGTGGGAGGGATAGGAGCGTGACTGAAAGGGAACACGAGGATCCTTGTGGTGGTGGAATTGTGCTGCATTTTTGCTGAATCAATATTAATATCCTGGTTTTGATATTGTACTATTGTTTTGATCCCCTGTATTATTTCTTACAACTGTATATGCAAGCGAAAGAGAGTATATATGAGATATGTGCATTACCTCAAAATAAGAAGCTTAATTAAAAAATCCAATGAATGGTGACTCTAAAACCACTTTTTTATCATGTGCGAAATGAATTATAAAACGATGTTCTTAGGCGCCCATAAATTTAGGAAAAATTTTATCCTTATCCTAGGAATACCATATCAGCTGATAAATGTTAAGATAAAATAAAAGTTACTTTTGTGCATATATTCTAAATAATGTCTCAACAACCCTGTAAAAGTGACCCTATCAAGGTTGGCATGATCCTCACTGCCTAATCTCTCCTTACTGCTCTTTAGGATTCAATACTGTGGATCACTTTTTCTTTCTTCAAACTCTTTTTCTGTGTTTTGTATTCTACTTTCTTCTGGCTCTCCTTTGCTGGCACCTCTGTCTCCCCAGACCACTAAATGTGTTGCTTCCCCACGGTTCTGTTCTTGATCCTCTTCAAAGTGGTGTTTCTCATAGACTCTAGCCCAGCGGTTTGTGTGGTATAGGTACTCAGCATTTGTTTTCTATTTTTCTTTTTTTTTTTTGTAAAGAGCTCTATTGAGGTATAATGTATACAACATAAAATTCACCCATTTCAAGTGTACAATTCAGTGAATTTTCATAGATTTACAGAGTTGTACAAGTATCAAGACAATCCAATTTTAGAAGATTTCTATTACCTCCAAAAAGATCTTTCATGCCCGTTTGCAGTCACTCCCAGTTCCCACCCTCTGCTTTAGGCAACTATTAATCTATTTTCTATCTTTATTGACTTGCCTATTCTGGACATTTCATATAAATGGAATCATGTAATATATGGTCTTTTGTTTCTGGCTCCTTTCACTTTGCATGATTTTTTTTTGTTGTTTGTTTGTTTTGTTTTGGATTGAACCCAGGACTTCGTACATGGGAAGCAGGCGCTCAACCACTAAGCTATATCCACTCCCCAGTGAGAGTTTGTTTTTTCGTTTGTTTGTTTGTTTTCAGGAGGTATCAGGGATCGAACCTAGGTCCTCATACATGGGAAGCAGGTGCTTAACCACTTGATGTTTTAAAGGTTCATCTGTGTTGTAGCATGTATCAATACTTGATTCCATTCCATGGCTATACCATATTTTGTTTATCCATTCATTGATTTGTGGTCATTTGAGTTTTTTCTACTTTTTGGCCATTATGAATAATGCTGCTATGAACATTCGTGTTCAAGTCCTTGTGTGGACATATGTTTTCATTTCTCTTGGATAAATAACTAGGAGTGGAATTGCTGGTAAATTTATGTCTAGCTTTTTAAGATACTGTAAAACTGCTTTTTAAAGGGGTTGAGCCATTTTACATTTCCTCCGGAAGTATATAAAAGTTCCTGTTTCTCTACATCCTAGCCAACACTTGGCCTTGTCTGTCTTTTTGATATAGCCATTCTTGTGAGTATGAAGTGGTATCTCATTACAGTTTTGATTTGTATTTCCTGATGTCTAATGAGTTCAGAATCTTCTCGTGCTCATTATTAGTCTCTTATATATCTTGTTTGGTAAAATGTTTATCTAAATCTTTTGTCATTTTTAAAAATTGGGTTGTTTGTCTGCTTATACTTGAGTTGTAGGAGTCCTTTATTCTAGATACAAGTCTTATCAGAAGCATGATTTATGAGATTTCTGGCTTCCGCTCCAACTTGTAAAGAGCTTGGAAGTCATCACTCCCATCCTCACAAGAAAAAAGCTGAGCAAACTGAAAATCAACAACTCAGGTCCGTCAGAGCATTGAGGCCACATGGCAAATCACCACCTTAAAAACTTGGGAGACAGGTAAATACAGAGAATCACAGTTTACAGAGAACAGAAGATAACTGGAGCCAGGAACTGGCAGGAGCATTTAAATGTTAATTGTCTAATTGCTGGAGGCTGAATGTGGACTAACTTGAGAATTATAAACTCCTGAGGGCCCAGTCTTAGCCTCCCACCTCTCCCCCCATTTTCCTGAGTTTTACTTCTAGGAGCCACATCAGGTTGTTGATGAAGACTGGAGAAAAATCCCCACATTATTCCAGCAAGGGAGGAAGAAAGTAACCATTTTGAAATATGCCGAGAGCATTCTGTTCTCTGTAACAAAGGCCTCAAAGGAAGCTACTTTCCCTTACCAAGGGGGAGGGCAAATAGACAACTCAGCCTCCTCTAGCCCCCTCCTGCCTCACATAAGGGGGAAAAAAATGCTAAGAAACTTCTGTAGGTCACAACCCAGGGACTCAGATCCACTAAAAACTGAGATTTCATCATATAATTATAGATGGCTTCCCCTATGCAATACCTTAACACCACATCACCTGACCTCTGGAATAAAACTGTGGATTTTAACAGAGAGCTGCAAGACAGATTATTTAAGAAAGAGTTTCTAGGGAAACCCAGAGACAACAGGGAAGACAAAATCAAGGACATTAGAGGAAGTGGAAGCCTCAGGCACCTACAGCCAAAGCAAACATTAAACACAGCCTAACTCCTAGCCAGATAAACGTAAAACCTCATATTAAAGGCTTACTACCTATTATCCAAAACATCAGGACTGGCTTTCAACAAAAAATAGGAGTTCTCCTAAAAAGCATTAAGAAATGCAGCCTGAAGAGAGAAACCATTAGACCTAGACTCAGATATGGCAGAGATTTTTCAGTCATCAGACTGGGAATTAAAAATAACTGATTAATATGAAAAGAATTCTAATGGAGAAACGGGACAAGATGCAAGAACAGATGGGTGATATAAGCGGAGAGATGCAAACTCTAAGAAGGAATCAAAGGAATTGTAGAAATAAAAAACACTGTAACAGAAATGAAGGCTGCCTTTTATGAGCTCATTAGTAGACTGGACATGGCTCAAGATAAAAATTAGGGACCTTAAAAATATGTCATTTGAAACTTCCCAAACTGAAAAGCAAAGAGAAAAATAGAATGAAGAAACTGGAGCAGAATATCCTAGAACTGTGGACAAATACAAAAGGTGTAACATGTGCATAATGGGAAAGAGAAGAAAGATAGAAAGGAGGGGAAGAAAGATTTGAAGTAATAATGGCCTAGAACTTTCCAAAATTAATAACAGACACAAAGTCATAGATCCAGGAAGCTCAGAGAACATGAAAGAGATTAAATACCAAAATAATTACTTCAGAAAACCAAAGACAAGAGGATATCTCAAACGAAACCAGAGTTAAAAACAACAAAACAATAACAAAAAACTCACCACCTTATCTATAGAGGAACAAGGATAAGAATTACATTGGTTTTCTCTTAGAAACCATGCAATCAAAAGAAAGTGGAGTGAAATATTTTAAGAAAAAAGCCCACCAACATAGAATTCTGTATCCAGTGAAATTATCCTTGAGAATGAAAGAGAAATAAAGACTTTCTCAGAAACAAAAACTGAGGGAATTTGTTACTAGTAGACCTGCCTTGCAAGAAATGTTAAAAAAGGTATGTTTTGAAAATATTTTTTTTCTTTTTTTTTTTTTTACCGGGAGGTCCCAGGGATCGAACCCAGGTCCCTCCATATGGGAGACAGACGCCCAACCATTTGAGCCACATCCATCCCCCTTTTTAGTTTCTTAATTGTGTCTTTTAATGCATATTTAATGGCTTAATATTTTGCTACCAAGGCTTGATGTCAGTTTGTATTGCGCTTTAAATATCTCAGGTAATATCTTCTCTGAACTGACCATTGTAGTTTAGTTTAAGCTTTATTCAAAAGCTCAAACATCTAATATTCTTTTGTATTTAATATAAGTAAAAATGCATAAACATTGGACTGAAGTGTTTAGTAAAATCTAGTGTTATAATCTAGTGTTTAGTAAAATCTGTATTCTTTGGCTTCATATATTCATGAGAAAGATATGTGCTCTCCTTAAGTAGATGTGGTGGTTTTAGGAGTGAGTAGTGCCTGACCCTTCAAATTCCATTACTGACTCTGCTCCTGGGAGAATGTTCTGGATTGTTGTTGCTGGATTTTGTGTAACATTCTTTAAGGATCTTCATGGTGAGGAACAGACTACCTTGGCATGCGTCAAGGATCAGTATTATTAAAAGAATCCCCACTGGAGTTTCTTTCTTTAAGCTTCATTCTCTTGGACTGTTGTTAGTTTGGTCAGGACACTATGTAAATTATTTACATGAATATACCTCCAGGTCACTTCCTGGTTTGAAAAATAGAATCTATGAATTGGCCTCTGTTTCTGTTTTGAAACTTATTACCATGGTGATGAATAGTCTTCGTTTTATGGTTGGCAGATTTCTTCCCGGTTAGGTCATCTGTGCTTTCTTACTACAAGTTGCCCACACTTTGGGCAACAGTTAAATGCCCATCATTAAAAAGCATGTAGTTAGAATGTGAAACTACTGATTTAGTAGAATTAGTTCCATCAATGTTTTTAATCTGTTCATGATTTCCTTTCAGTGCTAACTAGCTGGAGCTTACTCATTCCACACAGCTTTAAACCTTTCCATTGCAGTCGAAACTGGTAGGGGAATTATTATCCTATACTGCAGTTGTAAATTTGTCATCCTTCCTTGAATCATTATGGGGGAGAGAGAAGCATACTGACAAAAGCATCCTGATAAAGGAAACCAGACCTATACATTCTTTATTTTAATGAGTGAATGTTTCAAATGCTTTGCTTTATTGTATTTACAATAAATACAATGCAGGCATGGCAATGGGTGCTCTTAAAGGTAAACCTGTAGGTATCTACAAACATTAAAAGAAATGTTAAGGTGTTTCATTTGGGTTTAAAATACAACACAGAAATGAGGAAGCATGAACACAGCACCACAATGAATTTGGGGTGGTAAATAAGTTGTTGATTTGGAGATACGTACTATATGCTATATGGTCAAACTGGATATAGTGAGAGTTTCCTACTTGAGGTCAGTGCTCCCAAAGCAAACCCAGCTGTGTATAGTCCTGAATGTTTAATAGGCATTAAATCAGCCAGGTAAAATAATCAGAACCCCAGATGCCATATGCTTCATGAGAAATTTAAACAGTAAAACTGTAGTTACTTGTGCATAATTTAGATTTGACTAAGCAAATTAGTAATACGACTTCCTGAGTAGGGTGATTTAAGAAAGCTAGTAAATTTCAAATTCTGAAAAAACACCACTTAGCAAATTATAGTCATTCTTACCTATTTAACAATTAATATATAAGGAGTTATGTGTAACAAAGTTTAATCCAATTCTAGTTATGATATGTCTTCTCTAATTATAATTTTAAGTAATCAAAATGGCTTTCCATTTAATTAATAGGAATTGAAGAGATTTTCCTCTGTCTCCCTTACTTCTAATTCATTAATGAAACTGGAATAATAATTTCTCCTTCTCTGGATTGGTGGAGTAACTAAATGATTTAATTTATACCTAATATAGTACAAACAGCATAGTAGTCAGTCATTAAATATTTATTCATTTTTTTCAGGAGATTCAAGGGGAAGGTAAATATTCATTAAACCACATTAAGAGGGAAGCCGGTGTGGCTCAATGGATAGAGCTCCCGTTTACCATATGGGAGGCCCCGGGTTCACTTCCCGGGGCCTCCTTGTGAGGGCAGCCTGGCCCGCGCGGCCCGGTGGGCTGATGCAGCAAGATCTCACAACAGGAAGCAGGTGTGGCTCAATCGATAGAGCCCCCGTTTACCATGCGGGAGGCCCCGGGTTCGCTTCCCGGGGCCTCCTTGTGAGGGCAGGCCAGTCCGTGCGGCGCGGTGGGCTGATGCAGCGG
>JAQZBX010094580.1:0-12012 GCA_029593785.1 Cabassous unicinctus | reverse complement strand
AAAAAAAAAAAAAAAAAAGATTCAACAACAAGATTGTGCTAAACTGAGCATAAAATCTGAGACCGGAGTCTGACCCACCACCTCACAGAGATACCTCTGAGAGCAGAGGGACTCAGCTTGGGGTATTTGGGAGTTAACTACAATCAGCCTATTGCAGCCTATTGCATGAATGATTGGATAATATCAACAAATAATGGAATTCAACCCTCTCCCCAGAGAAGGGTTTTGAGCCACAGGAAGAAATGGTAGCATTTCAGGCCTCTAAATTCAGGTGCTTGGACCTGGTCAGAGGATATCTTTCCATAAAGCAGCTCCTCTATAGAGGCTCCTGGCTCAAACCTCAACTATCAAATTCAGAAACAACCAGCCACAGCTATTAACCTCAGATTCCCTCTTCCCCCAGTGCAACTCACCAAGTGAGTTTTGAAAAACCATTCCCCTGCTTGCCACCTCTCTACCCTCTGAAGTCCCCACCTTCAGGCTGGCCTGAATCTCCTTTAGCTTACCAATGATAGTGACCACCTGAGCAGGCCACTGGCCCTGTGTCCCCTTATATAATATGGGCAAACAGGCTCCTTTAGTTCAGGAGGGTTGTGCTCTGGTGTGGTGGTGACTCCCTTCACCCCACAGGCCCTACAGTCTTGTCATCTGGACTTCGGCAAATGACCCACAGGTGGCCAGGCTTCCAGGCCTCAGGGGAAGTCATGTCTGGTCTCTAATTAGTTTTCCTCTCAACGCTTCTCTCTTCAGCTACATCCAGCTCAGTGAGGACACAAAAGCAAAGATGCTGGGTGACTTTGGTGATAGCAGCTAAATGAAAATAGAGAAGCACAGGATTTAGCAAATTGACATTTAGCTACAGCCCCAACCCAACACCACGAGGCTGATTTAAAGCACTTCTATGGCTCTTTCCTCATTGGTTACTCTGTGCTAAGTTCTGCCCATCACCCCCAACAAGCCTCACTATCCTCCATCCCCTGCACAACCAGAGTCCAATGCATGACTCCTCATCTTTCCAGGTGGATTGCACTTTTCAGGAGGTAGTGCTTTAACCCCAAAATAGGACTCTAAGGTTAGTACTAAAGTGACCATGTGAAAATCCAAAGGGAAGAGGTCATGTGGGACAGCCAGGTCTCATGGCCTTATGCAAATCACTAGTATGGAGGGAAGCTGTTAGTTACCTAACATGTGTGTGCACACATGTACACACACACATGCACACATACACAGCCAGAGAGTGATGGGGCAAAGAGAAACTCACCTAGGACATTCTGAATAAAGAGTGGCCTCTGGGACTCTGGCAGGTAAACACCCACGAAGTAGACAGGAACTCCGGAGAGAGCAATCCCAATGCCAATGAGGGAATTGATGGTGTCATTGAAGAGGGGCACAATCACCAGAAACACGGAGCATAGGCAGAATACAATGGGAAAAAACAGGCTCAGCTGAAATGGAGGAGGTGATATATTAGGGCAGGGTGGAATAGGAGAATGAGTATGGGCAAGAAGGCCCCTGGTGCAATGGCCCATCCCTCCTAATTTGCTCAGTCACTGACCTTGAGAGGTCGGGGCCGCTCAGGCTCCTTCCAGCGAAGGTAAAGCTGTCCAGCAACAGATAGGCCCACGAAGAACCAGTAGCTGAAGCTGAAGTAGTTGATGAGCAGGAAAACATCCTCCACGATGAGGTAGATGAGGGTCATGGTGCACTGGGAGGCAGGCAGGGGGTAGGGAGTGGAGAGTGAGCATCCTCACTACCAGTGCACCCCAAGAGACTCCACCATCCAGCAGTCAGCACCAGAGCTGCTGATTGCTGATTAGCTTCACAGGATTACCTCCAATTCTTTTCAGTGACCCTTTGACATCAGACAGGTCCATTTTCCACATTAACCTTCAAGGTGGCACATCTCTCCAAGCTCTTCTGTTGGGGCCTTTGCTACACTCAACACCTCCCTTCTTGTTGCAAGCATTCAGAAACAAGCCAGACTCCTTTCCCCTTCTGATGGCAGACAGTGAGGCCCTCCTTACTGCAGTGCACCAACCTCAACTTGAAGCACACTGTGCCTTAGGGAGGAGGCCCTTAGAGGTGGGTTCCAACCACCTGGCACACAAATGAGGGAAAATGCCTCCAGAAGACCATCTCACTGTCCTGGGTCCTTAGAAATGCAGATTAGGAAACTGGATCCATACTCCCTCAGAAAAGAGATGTGACAGAATTTGCCCTCTGAAAGAAAAGAATTCTAGAGGACATGAGGCCAGGGATTAGAGTCCAGGCACAATTTCAGATTTGCTAAACTTCAAGAACGTAGAACTCTTCCTATCTATCCTTTCAACTCAGACTATCAGTAAATGATTTAAACAAAAAATAACCCATTCTGGGGAGAGAAGGGAGGAGCCTCAACTGAGAGGGAAAAAATGGGGTTGAAGACTTAAGAGATAAAATGTTAGATCTCCTCTAAATGTATAAATTCAATGCTGTCCTGATCAAAATATTGAGAGGGTTTTTCTGTAATTTTGACAAAATGCTGACAAAGTCCATTAAGACAAACATGTGAATTGCCAGGAAAATTCCAGGGGGTGGGGCAGGGAATTTAAAGAGGAAGTACCTTCAGTCACTCTTCAGTTTTGAGATATTCAGTATAAAGCTAAAAAATGAAACTTGGTACTGATGGTGAGAATTAGTTGAGCTGATATATTTAAAAGACATAAAATTGTATTTGGCACATATTAAGCACCTTAAAAATTAGCTATTATTTTTATCTGATGAAAGTGTGAGAACTGGGAAAAATGGATTGTTCAAGATACTGATATTGGTATAACTGGCTAGCCATGTGAGAAAAAATTAAGTTGATCCCCACCTTACTTCATATGCCAAAATATAAATTCCAGATGAATCCAAAATTGAAACATAAGCAAGGAACCCATAAAAGAACTAGAAGACATTAAAAATGAACTGTTTTTCACACCATGGAGGAAGGCCTTTCTCAGGATCCCTGGTAATCCATTAATATTTTTGTGCAAATTAGAAAAAGGTGGTCCTTCTCAAGATTCCTTCCATCTGTCAGGATACTTTCATAATTTACTGATTTTGTTGGAATAAGACACTTCACTGCCATCTACCAGGAAATCTGCATAATAATTATGATGATAAACATATAAATCTTTGCTATCTATGATATGAATGGAGGCCCCTAGAGTAGTTGTGTACAATTGGCCTAGCTTTTCTAAACATAATTATTTAAAATGGAGCTAGGAAGAAAGAGAAGGAAAAGAAGCTGCCACCATAAAAGAAAAGAAAGATAAATCTTACAAATTCCTCTTATTATTTTGTAGAGTTTGCCTTCTCTATATGAATATGTTTAACTGTTATAATTTTTAAAAATGTTTACAAAAAGGAAGACACTAAGTAGCCCAGGAAATATCTCAAGAAGCTGATATAGCTCCTGCCAACAGTTCTCACCAGCAGAAGGAGCACTGTACAGACATACCCAATCCCCACCCTCCCTCAAGCAGAGCTTACATTGAACAGTAAAGCAGGGATGGGTGTAAAACGCTTAATGTGGATCATGGACAAAAGGTCCGGGAGGTGGCCCTCACGGGAGCCCACGAAGAACAACCTGGAAGGACAAGAATATGTCAACAGGATCTTTTTTTTTTTTTTTACCGGGAGGTCCCAGGGATCAAACCCGGGTCCCTCCATATGGGAGACGGACACCCAACCATTTGAGCCACATCCGTCCCCCAGCAGGATCTTTTTACACAGCCATGCAGCCATACTCCTCACTCAGACAAACTGCTCAGAGTCCCAGAAAATAGCAGGGGCAGTCTCTCAGAAGCATCCCATGTCCTTTATGGATACTCAGCCCCATCTATCCCCCCGTTACCCACAGATGTCTCCACCCTCCTCAGCCATGGACACCTCACCATCACCCATGAATGCCTTATACCCCACTGTCACCCACTGACACCCCTACTCTCCTCAGCAATGGAACCCTCCTCAGCAATGGAACCCAACATCACCCAAGGACACTCCCACTTCTCTCAACCACAGATACTTCATCATCCAATAGATGCCTCACCCTACCATCACCCACTGGCACCACAATCCATTCCACCAGGAACTCCCCTCCTCTGCCACCCCACAAATTTCATACCTAACACAAGGGCTTTTTAAAGAAGGGCAGTCAGACTTCTGCTTGTGCCCTCCATCTATCTTCCCTGAGTTCCTTATGGGTGATAGGCCAGGGCAAGCCTGGGGTCAAAGACACAATGCAGGCTCTGCGCCTAAAGAGCTCTACTGACTGGGAAACAGACTGGTGGAGAAATGAAACGCTGCCCAGGGTAGTCAGCAGCATCATGGAGTATGTAGCACTTACCAAGTATGGGGCACAAAAAAGCTTCATAAGAGGTGATCACATCTGAACTGGGAAGAAGAGCTGGAGTTTGCCAGAAGGTGAGTGGGTGGGTAGGGAATAAGCATGTGCAAAGGAAAAAGAGGCTTGGAGGTGTGAAAGAGTGTGGCCTCTTTGAAGGTTGGTGCTAGAATGCCTGTAGATCCAAGATAAGGTGTGTGCAGAGACAGTGTTGGGAAGAACCTGTATACAAGGCCATGTTGTGAGTCTAAACAAACACTGGGTGCCAGCTGTGGCTTTAAAGTAAAGCCATGACAAGATTTGATGCCTGAGACTCTGGTAGCATCTTGGAGGCCACATTAGAGCAGGAGAGAGGTTAGGGTATGGGGGGGAAGTCAACAGGAAGTTCACCTACAACTGTCCCATGAGAGAGAAGGCCTGAACGAGAGTGGGCACCCTGGCCGAGAGGAGAACAAGACAGTATGATAACCTCAATGAATTTGGTGATCCTGAGTGTGTGTGTGTGTGTGTGTTTGAGCTAGGAAAAAAGGCTGGGCACCAAGGGAAAAATCAAGGGATAACAAGAGTTCGAGCAAGGAAGCCACAGTGCCACAACTGGAGACAAAGCACATGTGATGTGCATATTAAGTTTGAGGTACTTGTGGATTAGCCAAGTGGAACCACTGAAGTTGATAACATCACCAGGAAAGGTGTTATAGGAAAAGATATTGGAGTTTGCTTAAGAGACCAATAATTTGTGCTAGACAGAACGAGAAATATGGTAGAGTGGATGTTGGATGGGGATAATGGATAGGTGAGACAGAAGTGTCAAGTACAAAGCCAAAGATAGTTGGATGGGTAATAAGGAAAAAGTGAAGAAGGTAACACAGGCAGTCCCCTTCATGTGCAGATCCAAATTCTTACTCTCCTATCTTCCCCTCTCCCACCCCACTCCCCATGCTGTCAATGCCATGAGATAGCTGATTAAGGCTAGAAGGTACCTACTACCTAAGGATTTACTTCAGGACAACTGGTAGTGATAACTGGGATATCCTGAGGCTTCAGCAAGCATGAGGCTATGGGAAACATCATGTTTTGGGGAATGAGGGGTCATCCTGTGAAAAGCCACATCGGGAGCAATCTTCACCACACCAGGCTGAGGGAAAGAAGATGACCCCATATTCTTCTACAAGGTCTTGAACTCAATTACTTTGGTAGCCCCAGGGGGACACCAAGTATATGGAATGGCATATCAAAACCAGTAAGAAGAATGAATAGGACAAAACTATTTATTTTATTCACCTTCAATCTGTTCATATGGTAAATATTTACTGAATGCCTATAACACTCCTAGTCCTGAAGACACCAACATTTATAGGGTAAGGGGAGGGAAGAAGCCTTCTTCTCAGGTATCAAAGTGTCACAGAAGCCATAGAAATAGTTTCAGAAGTAGGAGATGGTCAGTGTCAATTGATTCAGAGGTTCCGTAGGACAAGGATTGAAAGAAGACTATACAGGAGGTCATTGGTACCCTTAATAAGAGCATTTTCCAGCTAGTAGAAGCCAAATTATAACAAGTGAAAGAATGAATGAAAGCTGAAATGTAGACTACTCCCTCAAGAAGCGTGTCCCACGAGGGGAAGAGGGAAGATGGGAAAAGCTGTTTTGTGACTTTTGTAAAAGGAGATGAGAGCTGGCTCTAATTGAACATCCATCAAAGAGAAGGGCCAACTGAGGAAGAAAGTGCTGAAGAAGCAGGGAAGTGCTGGAACCCTGAGCCTAGTAGCAGAGTCAGTCTGGATAGGAGGAGCTGGCCCTTTCTCTGAAACAACTGGAAGGACAAATGCTTTTATTGATAAGTCTGCACAGAGAGGAGCAGCCTACCTGACGGCCTCAGTGTTATCTGTGATGTGAGTGGCAGAGTCATCCTGTACATGGCACCAGTATTTGGTATACAGCAAGTACTCAATAATCATTCATATTAAAGGAATGAATCCTGGGGCAGTGGGGAGCTGCAGCATAACTCCAAGCTACTGCCTTCCTCTCCTGCACTCCTTACCAACCTGCCCTCACCCCAGATGGAAAGAGGAGCACAAAGGCAAGCACATACATGCACATGCACACACATTCTTTATGCTTAAGAGAGGGAGAAGGGAGAAAAAGGGCTCTTATGGGCTCACCTAGAGCCCCAGAGTTTTAAATATTGCAGTCTGCTATCAGTGAAGCAGAGACACAGTACCTTGATGAAGCAAAGATAGATGCGTTGAGACCTCCAAAGCAGGACAGGGCAACGGCAATAGGGATGGTCCAGCTGAACATGCCAAATGTTTGGTCAGCAAATGTCTGGAGCAGAGCACAGAAGGGGCACTCGATGTAGAGCATGGTCTCATAAGTCTCATGAATCTATGCTTTCAGGACAAATGCAGTCTCCGCTGGGCAGCCCATCCCTCTGGCCTAGGCCTATCACCTCACCCTGCAGAGCTAGAGTGGCTGCAGAGAGGTCAGGCCATTCAGGGGCTGAGTATCATGAGATAATGAGGCAAACAGGGATCCCAAGAGACTCACCACAGCCACAGCATCACTGCCAAGGACATCTGAAATGCTCAGCACTGTGTAATAGGCCACATTGGTCAGGGTGTAGATGAGCGTCACAATTGGCATAGAAATCCCAATGGCCAGGGGCAAATTTCTGTCAGGACAAGTGAGAAAGGACTGCCTAAAACCAGCCTCTCCTTGGGGTCAAACTTTACCCATTTTCCACTGAGATTTCTGTGACATTTTACAGGTCAGTGGCCTGTGTCTTTGAGACTGACTCCTCTTACCCATGTAGCCTAGGGTGGGTATGCATCCCATGCCCCAGGGCTCTTTCTACTGAGAGAGACAGAAAGAGACAGAGAGAGACAGAGAAAGAAAGACAGACAGAGAGAGAGAGAGAGAGAGAGAGAGAGAATATGACCCTTCTCTGTGAAGATAGCTCATGATCAACATTCAATCCTCACCACAGTGGGACCAACAGAAGCAGTAATCCCTAGGGGCTGGAGGCCAGACTGGGGACCAGGTTGACCAGCACAAGCTTCTGGCTCCCCAGGCTGCAGCCTCAGCTGCAAGGTGCAAGGTACTAACACCTTAGACCCAGCTGGGTCTGCTGCTGACCACCAAAGGACCTACCCACCTGGAAGGACCCTGGGGATCCTCCAGTGTCAACACGAGGGCAGGAGCCAAGGGCTTTCCCCAACTTCACTCACTCCCATCTGAGCCCCCAATGCCTCCTAGCTGGAGGAAGGGGAGTAGGGAGGAGTGGGGATGAGAGACAGAGGGAGAAGGAGAGAGGAGGGGAAAGGGCAAGTGTACCCACTATCAGCAGGAATTCCAGCCAAGTTGGGGAGTGCCAGTGTGATCCCACCTTTACCTTTCTGGGTTTTTGATTTCTTCTGTTACAAAATTAAGGGTGTCCCAACCTGAGTAAGAGAAGAGGGCAGAGTAGAGGGCAAGAGAGAGGTTTCCCAAATCCCAGGAGGAACCCTCAAAGGCATCCTGAAAGTGCTCAGAGTGTCCTGTGAGGGCAAAGGCAGGGGGGGTGGTTCAGGGAGAATGAGGAGGTTAGAAGGAGAAAGGGGAAGAAGAGATGAAGAGTATAAGGAGAAGAGGAAGGGGAAGGATGGGGGTAAGGAAGAAAGAGGAAGGGAAGATGGATCGAAGGGGAATAGGGAAAGGAAGACAGGGAAAAACAAGGAAAGAAGGGCAAAACAAGAGGGCAGGGGAAAGAGAAAAAAAAAACAAAACATAATTTAACACCAAAAGAACAACCACCACCAGTTCCCAGCACTTTACTATCCCACTAACCCCCTCAGGAAAGTTCATATTCCTTTAGTAAAACTAGGGAACCTCAGAAAAACAAAGGCATTCCTGGCTGCCTTTGATGTGACAAAGCCCTAATGAATTTCCATTTCCTACAAGCAACATCACAGCAGGTCACAACCCTTTATCATTTTTAGAAAGAACATTTTTTTCTCATAAAGTAGTAATTTTTAATTAACAATCAGACCTTCCTGTGGAGCTCTTTCTTGGCTCAGAGCACGGCACAATTTCTGCAAATAAGGTCATCCGTCTCATGGAGAGAACTCTGTTGCTCTACTTGCAGAGGCTATGGTTGCTCGGGGCAGGAAATCCCAAGCTGGATAGGGAACTGGGGTCTTCTTATCCTCACTGGGCCTGAGCAAGACCTGGGCCGCCTCCACCCCACAGAGCCCAGGGTTCAGGAGGCTCTGCTCCCTAGGCAGCCCAGGCCCGGGCACCTGCCATTCTCCTTGGAGGCCTCCAGGAATCACACACCTGAGAGTCTTTTGGACACACGGGTTTTTAACAAGACCCAGGCTTCCAAGAAAGCCTGATGTCACCCCCTCCAGAAAGCATAGATCTCTCAATGTGGTAAAAAAGGGATGGGTGTGCAGCTAAGAAAAAGGAAAACAGAGACCATATCCCCCATGGGACTCCCATGGGAGTCATCACCACACCCAGCGGTGGTTCCCTAAGGCAGAGATCTTGAGGGGAGGATTACACAACTACCCAGTTGACCCCAAAATGTTCCTAAGACTCCAGGAACATCCTGGTGGCTGGCTGTACTAGCTCTGGGGGCATGGGCACAAAGGTCCTGGCCCAGTTGCTTAAGAATCACCCAGGGCACTTCTTAGAAACTCAGCTTTTTAGACTTTAGATTGTAAACACAACCACCTTTGGGAACTGATGACCTAGGCACCTGGGTTGTTAAATGGTTATGAAATCCTTTGCCAAAGATACCTCAGGGATTCTCTAAGGGCTCAGGAGATCTTGGTAGGCCTGTTACTCTCACTGTCAGCCTGCTCTGACTCAGAAATGAAAAGCTTTCTAAAGCCAACATGCAAGAAAGACAGCGCTAACCTCACAATATTTTAATATTTTGCTGACAGCTGGCTTTGGAAGGGAATGCTTAATAAGAACAACTCCAGGTGAAAAGTAAAGGATGCAAAATAACTACCCATTTCCACACCCCACCACCCCCTCCCACACGAGGAGGGCCAAGTCTTTCTAGAGACTACAAAACAGGAGCTAGGGCACGGCTCACTCTATCCCCACCAATTACTTTTACGACCGATGCTTCAAATGTTTCTAGGCCCTGGGCTGGTTTCCTGAAATGTTCCCAGTCTCCATAAAGTGAGAGCAACCCTGAGGAAGGGGCTGACTCATGGCCAGTTGGCCAGCCTGGCCCAAGAAGCCCAAGAATTAATCTTTCACACTCCCTGACACACTCTAGCATGTACATAAAGAGCTGAGCAGTAGAGCTAACTCCTTTCTCCTCAGGGAATCCAGGGGAGCTCCTGGAGGTATCCACCCTCCTTCCCACCACAGGCCCCTCTTACCCTGGCACAGTTTAACAAGGCCCATGACAATGATGGCAATGAGTGCTAGGACCTTGGCGTAAGTAAACGTATCCTGCACACGCGTGCCCCACTTGACATAGGCACAGTTCACAAATGTCAGCAGACCTAGGAGGAAAACAAGGGGGAGATCATAAGGTCACTGGCAGGATTGAGCTGAGGGCATTGAGGCCTGACCTCTCTTCAGCAAGAGCATCATTTCTGCCCTTTCTGCCTAAGGCACAGGGGCCAAAGTACCATGAGAACCAGAACAGGCAAATGGGAGGATACCAGCCACCTAACCCAGCTAAGAACACCCATGAGCATCTGGTCACTGCTGGCAAGTAAAAATACAAAGGCATGCATTAACACATAGTCATACATTCTGATACCCAGAACCACTCTAGAAATTCAACCCAGGCTGAGGAATGGTTGACTTTACCTACTCCTCCCCACCCAGACTCTCAAGGTTCCAAACCACAAGAGGCATAAGACCTTTCCAAGGCCAGGTTAGAGTGTGGGAACAAGAGTGGCCAATCAACAAATAAATGCAGGTGGCAGGACACAGCAATCAAAGGGACAATGTTTTGCATGTTAAGTGTTAAATTAAAAAAAAACACACAAAAAAAAAGCTTGCAATGTGCCTGATATTTTCATATATATTCTCTTATTTAATTCCCCATAATCCCAAAACATTGATAATCCTATTCCCATTTTATAGATGAGGAAACTAGAAACTGAGGTTAGCCTAGAGAGGCTAAATGCTATGCCCAAGCTCATGTAGACCCCTCTGACTCTTCTTCCACCCCCATTCTTATCCCAATTCCAGTAAAGTCCATGGAGAAGTGGGTTCACTTGAGAGTTTCCTAGGCTTGTGTCTGCACTGCTGGCTTTAAGTCCAGTTCCTCACATACCTCAATGATATTTGGACCCCATGACTGCTCTGATCCATGGGGAAGACATAGAATGGTATTCAAGGATAGCAAAAGGGGACACAGTGACACCTGTTAAGCACTGCCTCTAGTCTCCAAAAATAGAATTTTTATGTGCTATATATATCTTTATTCTTTCAGGCCCATCCTCCAGGCCATCTCCATCTATTCCTACTGACTTTGCACCCTCTCCTTCAGTCAGACTCCTTACTGGTGCCAGATACATACATAAAAGAAATGTCCTCCCCTCCTCCTCCTGCCATAGACAATACCAATTCTTTCTTTCAAAGTGTAGTTCAGTCCCCAC
This sequence comes from Cabassous unicinctus, assembly GCA_029593785.1. Lineage (NCBI taxonomy): Eukaryota > Metazoa > Chordata > Mammalia > Cingulata > Chlamyphoridae > Cabassous > Cabassous unicinctus. Next base: position 1,032 of record JAQZBX010094580.1, on the reverse strand, counting down.
CTTCTCTGTAAAACCTGCACCCCCCCAAAAAAATAAATCTGCCCCAAATACACCAGCCAGTCCCTCACTGAGCTCTTTTATCCCTGAATTCTGTGGTCTTGAGGACACCTGTCTCAAGTAGGGCTCTCCCTCAGGTACAATGCCTCCCCAGGGAGGTCACAAATTCTCAGAAGGCAACAAAAGTATATTGTTTTCTTAAGCTCCACTGCCAAGCCAAGACAAGAACTGATGAATCAAGATGGTGATGACTTTCACTTAACTTTCCCTTTTTCCACTCAAATGGAAAGGAATGCTCAGGGCCATCTTGCAGAAATAAACACAAGTGGCTGAACAACCTCTACAGTGCTTCAGGAGCTTTCACTCAATATGCTGGCAAATGAGGTAGGTGCTTATTAGCCAATCATATGAAGTGGGGGTTAGGGGTGGGGCAATGGCCACAGAGGAGGGGAGAAGCAGCCCACAGGAATGCATGCTGCAGGCAGATCTTCTCAGGGAGCTGCCCTACAGATCAAAATTCACTATGTGGGACAATCAGCAAGATGGTGGCAGAGTAAGGAGCTCCAAAAATCAGCTAGTGCTATAGGGTGGTTAGTAATCACCCAGAACTATCTAAAGCACCTGTTTGGGGGCTCCAGGAGACCAGAAGAGCATCCTGCAACATCCTTGAAAGAATGGAAGGAGACTGTACATCTGCAGGGAGGATTCGTGAGTAGCGCACTCCACGCTGTGTGCTCAAGTTCTATACAAATAGATAAGATGGAAAGTGACTCAAGATGACACTATTGGGGGACTTCCGGGAAGATGGCTGACTAGTGACACACGGGAGTCTCTTCTCCAGAAAGGTGGCTGGAGAACAGGCTGAAACAGACCCAAGATGGATCTTCTGGGGTTTGGGACAGCAGGGAAAGACTGCATACCGCCGGGAGGAGGGAGGGACAGGGGAGGGGAATCGCGACGACAGAACCAGAACCGTGAGTTTTTAATCAGCGGCGGCGGCTGCTGCCGGCACCCTCCCCCACACTCTTTGGAATT
>JAQZBX010094579.1:0-12012 GCA_029593785.1 Cabassous unicinctus | reverse complement strand
GCAGTCATTGGAGGGCTGATCTGCAGTATTGTGGTTCTGTTCTTACTCATTTCTTATGCTGTCATTTTGCACTCCCTAAAAACCTTAGCCAGGAAGGGAAGAGGAAGGCCTCTCCATCTGCAGTTCCCATATCACTGTGGTTGTCTTCTTCTTTGTTCCATGTATTTTCATGTATGCAAGACCTGCTAGAAACTTCCCCATTGACAAATCATTGAGTGTGTTTTACACAGTCATAACCCCCATGCTAAATCTTTTAATATATACTCTATGATATTCAGAGATGACAAATGCTATGAAGAAGTTCTGGAGAATAAAATTCATATAAATAGTAAATAAGTGTGTTATCTTCAATAAAGACAATAAATTTGGTTTTTATGAAATACTTCATTAGAACACATAAATCACCTTAAATATTATATCTTTTACTTTCTTTCAAAGCATTTATCATAATTATAATTAAATAATTTCCTACTTAATTGGGCTTGTGATGGCAATTCCCTTACTAAAAATAAAGGTATGTAATGTCTAGTATATCACTCTACCTAGAAAATTGTAATGTATACATAATGGCTAGTCAAAAATTAATTTATAACAATGAATAAAAATTTAATGAATTATGTGGTGTTTAATTTCTTCATGATCTATATTAACTATGCTTTCAATCAGGTTTATTTTCAGTTAAATTCTTGTCAATGATGTTCATTCTTTTTATTATACTAGTTAAAATATTTAATGCCATGCACACTGTCCTCTTCATTCAATTTCAGTTGCATTACATATGGTTTTTTAGTATACAATGTATCTACGTTTTAAAATAAAACAATTGAAAGGATAATAACAATTGATATTAGAAAAAAAAACATACAAAATGGCACAAAGTAAAATGCAAATCTCCTACCCATTTTTAACCAAATTTCTCAGTGCTACTACTCAGGGACAGTCACTGACACTATCTTTAAGATTTTTAAAGGATACTTTTTGGAAATAAAAGGATATTACATTTATATGTGTGTATATGTCTCTGTGCATAAAAGTTTGCATTTTATCATTTAGCATCTTCATGATCTATCTATATCAGTCTATATAGAACTATCTCCCAGCTATTCTTATACCGTAAAATATACCTTAAAAGAGTTTTACTAAAATTTGTATATCCCGTTCACTTCATGTTGACTCCAATCATTTTCTGACATTTAATTATACAATAATGATGTTTTTGTATATGTGTAAGAATGAGTTTCTAGAATTGGAATTATGGAGTCAATTAGTATGTGTTTTTACTGTTGATCATCATACTTATTGTCAAAATGCAATCGACTGAGGTTTAACCTAGTACACTCCTGCCCACAATCTGTGAGAAAATCTGTTTATCCATATTATCAACAACTTATGCTTGATAAACATTTATGGTATTTGGCAATCTTTTTAAATCAAAAATTGCATTTAATTTGTACAATTTAATTGAAATGTTTTCAATTTAATTGAGTAGCTTTTAACACTTTTGAAAATTATTTGTATTTATTTGTGAATTGTTTATTAAGGTATTTTACTTATTATCTTTGATTTGTTGATCATTTTCTTATTAATTTTTATGAGTTAAATACACAGTATTTTTTCCCCTTTTACTGTTCTATGTGTAATTATTATAATTCAGGCTTGTGATATATTTTTTACCTGTTCTATTCAAGGCAGAACTGTGTTAACTATGTAAATTTTTGTATTTACATATCAGACATCAATATTTCCTGTTTTTTAATGTCTTGTATAAGTAGACTTCAATGAATTCAGTAAGACTTCATTCCTACTGAAATATTTCTCCATATTTTTCAAGGTTTTTTTTTAGCTTTTTTGTGTTTTTATTTTTAAATTTAAATTTAGATTCATCTGGACTTTATTTTGATAAAAGGGTTTCAATCAGGATTGCATTTTATATTTTTCTTGATGTCTATTTTTATATCTGAATAATTATCTTTTATTTACAGATCTAAAAATCTCAATGTTATTGTATTCCAAAATCTCACACATATTTGATTCCATTTCACCATTCTATTCTGATTCACTGATCTCCTTATTCATGTGCTATTTAACACATGATATAATTGATTTTTGATCTACAATACATTTTGATGTTTGGTAATTGCAGTACTCCATCATTACTATCTCATAATAGTATTTGTGCATATTTGTGTTTCTATTAAATTCAAAATATGCTATGTCACAAACTATGTTGAATGTGATTTTATTTAGGATGGTTAATTTAAGGAGTTGATGATTTTAAAGAATTAAGAATTTTTATCCCCAAAAGGATAGATGTTTTGATTTGGACAAATTTAGACTCTTTACCTATTCTTTCTGTCTTACTTCTCCCTTATAGATGGCTGTTGTACTTCCATGCTAACTGACATTCTTTCTTTGGGAAACACATCTCTTTCAGGGAGTATATGACTTAAGAATTTGCTGAGCATCTTTTTGGTGTTTCTGAGATCATCCTGCTTGTGGTCATAGCCCATGACCATTATGTAGCCATCTGCAAATCCCTGTACTATACAACCATCAAGACCTCATAGGCTTGTATCATCCTCATAGGAGTTTCCTTGCTAGAGGCTTTGACCATGCAAACATTAGTATCCTCTTCCCAATAAGGCTGCTCTTCAGTGATTCCAGTGCCCTACATAAGTTTATGTGTGACTTGATCTTTTGTTGAAATTCTATGCATGTGTACCTATAGTCTTGGTCTCTTTGTGGCTGCCCACAGTTTGTTCAACTACCTATCAAACTTCCTCCTCTTGATGGTCTATATGATCTTCTTGTACACTTTGAAATTTCACCACTTAGAGGGGAGGTGCAAAGTTTTGTCCAACTTTATTTTACATATCTCTGTGGATATCTTATTCATCATACCCTGCATATTTGTGTATCTGTGCACAGTGTACTCCTTGAGTGGACAAAGTGGTGGCCATGTTTTATGCCATGATAACTCCCATGTTAATGTCTTTGATCTACACTCTCAGAAATATAAGGTGAAAATGCTATGAAGTTGCTGTGGGGATAAAAGGTGATTTGACTGAAAAATAGTCACAACCATACAAAATGACTTTATCTTTTTAATCACTAAGAGAAAAGAAGGTAATTTCTATGGACAGTGAATATTTTGTGTCAAAAACTATGTTTATGTTTGCATATAGACTCTTTAAGAAAAGGCCCAGGCAGTAAATTACTTATCAATATAAAAATATCCAAATTCGATTAATTTATTTTCCATTTGGTTGTCAATCTTTTTTTAAATATATTTTTTATTTATGTTTAAAAGATACTTAGATTAAATAAAATGATACATAAAAATATATATAAGGGATTCTCATATGCTTCACTCCCCAGACCTCCCACTTTCCCCCCACATTAACAACTTCTTTCATTAGATTGGTATATTTCCTGCAATTGATGAACACATTTTGAATCATTGCCAGTAAGCATGGATTATGCTTTCCACTGTAGTTTAGACTTTCTCCTGTTCAATTCTGTAGGTTATGGCAGGATATAAAATGGCCTGTATCTATCATTGTAATGTCACTCAGGTCAATTCCAAGATCTGAAAATGCCCACGTATTACAACTCGTTTTCCCTCTCCCTGACTTCAACACCTACAGTGGCCACTGTCTCCACACCAATGATACAATTTCTTCCATTGCTAGAATTACAATAAGTCTATAGTAAAATACCAGTAAGTCTACTCTAGTCCATATTTTATTCCCCAATCCTGAGGATTCTGTGATGTTGATGTCCACGCCAACTCTAATTGAGAGGGGACTTTGATCCCTTATGTCTGATGGATGGGACTCACTTGCATGCAGTTGTAGACTCAGTTCCTTGGTGTGGTGGTTGTCCATCCTCACTTCTTTGTTAGTTGCCCTGGGTTAGTCAATGAACCGGACAGTAGGTGTTGCAACTCTGCTGAGGCTCAGGGCCCAGCAGGCACATGGACATCACAGATATTAAAGTATCTTGGGCGTATACTTACCAATTCCAGCACCAACTATAGATTTAAATAAAAAGGACAGAAGAAACATGTGTAGAGAAGTCACATCTGAGTCCAACTCTGTCACATTCAGGTGCAGAATCATCAAAGTAGGGTCCACTGGCAAGGCACCAAACTCCGGAGCTATCTGCCATGACCATAGGACCTAGGTTTCTCTGCAGCCCTCAGGAGCTTCACTGTTTGGGGTAGTATCTACTTTGGCCGGCTATGAGTTCCGGCTGAGACGTCCATACACGTTACCTCTCTGATGACATCCCGACTCACATTGAAGTCTCTTAACTATATAAACTCATTTGTCTTTACTTTTTCCCCTTTTTATTCAAAGTCTTTTTCCAGTTGTATCACAAGGTAGAGCTTGGTAGTAATCCCTCTGTGCCAGGGAGGCTCATCCCTGGGAGTCATGCCCCTTGCGGAGAGCCAAGTTAATGCATCTTTGTGCTGAGTTTGGCTTAGGTGCCACATTTGAACAACAAGGAAGCCCTCAGGAGGTAACTCTTAGGCACCCTACAACACTAGGCCAAGTTGCAAATTCAAAAGTAAAAAGCTCAAAAGAAATGTCATCAATATTATGGGCCCATCAATGTAACATCCTTCTTCACTAGTCATTCCCCTGTTTGTAGACTTGTTGTTGTTCTACTAGAGAATGTGGAGGAGGTCTCCAGGATGGGGATTCAATAATCTTTCGGTTCTTTTGTGAATTTCTACCCACTGTGACAATGCCTCATGAGCATTTATTTGAACATATTTATAAACCTTATATATATGCCCAGGTGAACTTCCTCCCATGTATCCCCGATCACAGATCCACACCATTGATCCTCCCCTGCCATGGCTGTAACCCTTGTAATCTAAAATTTCTTCAAAAATGGAGCCAAGAATATTGCCCAATTCAACTAATAGGAAAATGAAATAAAATGAGAGGTTTAAATATTAGAGATAAATTACAAAATAATTTAAAAAAACTAAAACTAAAATAAAGTAAAAACTTGGAGTATTAAAAAAATGAACAATATTTTTAAAATTATTATTATTTTTTTATGTTTATATTTATCTCTGCAATATCTGTTGTCCAGTATGGACAGTTGCATTTTCTTCCATTTCTTCCCCAATGTCTTTTTTTAAAAAAATTTGTCTTCAAAGAAGTTTTAGGTCACTATAAATTACATACAAAATATTGATGACTCCCATATACCCAACATCCTACCCTATCCCTCCTTCCCTATTAATATCCATTTTACATGAGGATGGTACATTTGTTAAAACTGATGTACAAATACTGAAATATAGCTACTAACCATGGTCAATAGTTTAATTTGTAGTTTACATTTTAAACCATACTCTTTTATAAATTTTTGATGAAATTTAACATGGCCTGTATCATCACTGCAAGATCATGCAGAACAATCCCATTGCCCCATAAATAGCCCCACTTCCATCTATTCTATTCCTCCCTCTTCCTCTCCTTGGGACTCACAGTGACAAGAAGGCTTCACTCCTTGAAGGACAAGATTCATAGATACTTGCAACAATGCTGAGGGCTTGACACACTAGTCTGTCTTCCCCTATTAGGAACTGCCCATGCTCTTGAGAGACACCCTCCCTTCTATATGAGAACATATTGGGCCTCCCCAGTATGGGAGTCCAACTCCTTCCCACTCATAAGTGAGTCTCCCCAAACTAATACAGAAAACTATGACAAAATGACTGCTCACACATTCTCTAGAAGTCTGCCCCAGGTGTGCCCTGTCCCAAATGTCCTGCCATCCAACACCCTAAATCAGTAAACCTTCCTTGTCATACTGCTAATAGTTTTCTCAATATTGTAGTTTCATATGTGTACCCACCAATCCCCAGTTTTCACCTGCTCCTTTCCCCAATGTAGCCCCCAGTTTGATGGATCATCCAACCCATCTTCCCCACCCTACCCCCTTTCAATCCTGCACCACTGAAGCCAATATTATCCCTATACACCTCTCATATCTCTTCACTGCACAACTACTAACTTCCATCTTATCATAGATTTTGTCCGTATGGACGTTGGCTCACAACTGTCTTCTACCTTTCTATTTCCTATAAACCCATTTTCCATTCTCTAACTCTGTGAGTCAGCTATATTTGCTTAATTCATATCAGAGAGGTCATGTAATATTTGTCCTTCAATGCCTGGCTTGTTTCACTCAGCATAAGGTCCTCAAGATTCATCATATTATCCCTTGTGTTAATACTGCATTCATATTACAGCTGAGTAATATTCCATTGTATGTTTATACCACAATTTGTTTATCCATTCATCTGTTGATGGGGATTTGGGCTGATTCAAAGTTTTGGCAATAGTGAATAATACCATTATGAATATTGGTGTGTATGTATCTGTAAGTGACCATGCTTTCAATTCTCCTGGGTATATACCTAGCAGTGGAAATTGCTGGATCATATGGCAGTTGTATAATTAGCTTTTTGAGGACAGCTAAATTGTCTTCCACAACTCCTCCACCATTCTACATTCCCATCAATAGTGAATGAGAGTTCCCACTCCTCCACATCCTCTCAAACACTTGCAGTCCTCTGGTTTTTTTTTTTAATGCCACCATAAAATGGGTGTAAGATGGTATCTCATTGTAGTTTTGACTTGCATTTCCCTAAGAGCTAGTGATTTTGAGCATCTTTTCATGTACATTTTAGTCATTTGTAGTCCTTTTTGGAGAAGTGTCTGTTCAAATCACTTGCCCATTTTTTAAATGGATTGTTTGACTTCTTATTTTTGAGATATAGGATTTATTTATAAAAGCTGGATATCAGGCTCCTATCAGATATATGGTTACCAAATATTTTCTCCCCTTTTGTAGCTGTCTTTACAAGTACTTTAAAAATTCCTTTGAGGTGTAAAATGTTTTAATTTTGAGGAGGTCCCATTTATTTTTTCTGTCTTTTGCAGCTCATGCTTTGGGTGTAAAGTTCATGAAGCCATTTCCTATTACAAGGTCCTGTAGATGCATCCTTACATTATCTTTTAAGGTCTTTATGGTCTTGGCTCTTATATTTAGAGCTTTCATCCATCTTGAGGTGATTTTTGTATAAAGTGTGAGATGATGTTCCTCTCTCATTCTTTTGGATATAGATATCCAGTTCTCTAAACACCATTTGTTGAAGATGCCATTGTCTCCCAGTTAAGTGGACTTGGTGGCCTTGTTGAATATCAGGTGACTGTATATGCAAGGAACTACATCAGAATCCTCAGTTTGGTTCCATTGGTTAGTATGATTATCCTTGTGCCAATACCATGTAGTTTTGAAGACTGTAGCCTTGTAGTATGTTTTAAAGTCAAATAGTGTGGTACATTCAATTTCATTTTTCTTTTTCAATATGTGTTTGGAATTTTGGGTCCTCTTTCCCTTTCAAATACACTTCATAGCTAGTTTTACAAATTCAGTAAAAAAAAAATGCTGTGTTGCTTTTTATTGGAATTGCATTAAATCTGTATATTAGTTTGGGTAGGATAGACATCTAATGATATTTAGTCTTTCTATTCATAACAGGGTATATTCTTCCATTTATTTGTCTTCTTTCATTTCCTTTAACAGTGCTATATAGTTTTCAGTGTATAAGTGTATAAATCATCTTTAGTTTAACTACATCTTTAGTTAAATTTATTCCTAGGTATTTCATTTTATTTTTATTTTTTGGTTAATATCGTAAATGATATTTTTTTCTTGGTTTCCTCCTCAGATTGCTCATTATTGGTGTACAGAAATGCTACTGATTTTTGTGCATTGAACTTATAACCTGTGAATTTACTGAACATATTTATAAGTTCTAGAAGCTTTGTTGTAGATTTCTCAGGGCTTTCTATATATAGGATCATGTTGTCTGCAAATAGTGAAATTTTTAATTTTTCCTTTCCAATTTGGATGGCTTTTATATCTTTGTCTTGCCTCAGTGCTTGAGCAAAAATTTCTAAGACAATATTAAATAGAGCAGTCACAGTGGGCATCCTTTTTTTGTTTCCAATCTTTGAGGGAATCTTTTAATATTTCACCATTGTATATGATGTTAGTTGTGGGTTTTTCATATAAACTGTTAATCATGTTCAGAAAATTTCCTTCTATTACTATATTTTGCAGCATTTTTATGAGAAAAGAATGCTGTATTTTGTTGAGTGATTTTTCTGTTTCTATAGAGATGATCATGTGATTTATTTTCTTTTGATCTGTTTAGGTGATGTACTATATTGATTGACTTTCTTATGTTTGAATCATGCTTGCATACCCACGGTGAAATCGTTCTATTTCTCCTTTTTGGAAGAGTTTAAGCAGGATTGGTGTTAACTCTTTCCGGAATTTTTGGTAGAATTCACATGTGAAGACATCTGGTCCTGGGAACTTCTTAGCTGGGAGGTTTTTGCTGACTGATTCTATCTCTTTGCTTGTGATTGGTCTGTTGAGTTCATCAATTTCTTCCTTCATCAGTGTAGGCTGTTCATGTGTATTTAGGAATTTCTCCACTTCCTCTAAATTATCCTTCTGTTTTGCATATAATTTTTCAAAGTACCTCTTATGATACTCTTTATATCTGTGGGGACAGTCGTGATATCCTCTTTCTAATTTCTTATTTTGTGTATTTGCATCTTCTCTCTTTTCTCTTTTTTAGTCTAGCTAAGGGTTTGTCAATTTTTATTTACCTTCTTGATGAAGCAGCTTTTGGTTTTGTTTATTTTTTCTAGTGCTTTCTTATTTTCTATTTCATTTACTTCTGCTCTAATCTTTGTTATTTCCTTCTTTTTACTTCGTTTGGGGTCAGTTTGTTGTTTTTTTTCTAATTCCGCCAAGAGTGCAGTTAGGTCTTCGATTTTAGCTCTTTCTTCTTTTTCAATATATTCACTTATGGCTAAGAATTTCCATCTCAGTACAGTTTTTGCTTCATCCCATAAGTTTTGATATGTTGTGTTGTCATTTTCAATTGTTTCAAGGTAGTTATTGATTTTTTTGAAATAGATACAATACTTGATGGGGGAGTGGCAAAATCATATTACAGAACAGTATATCTGATGGAAGATATTGGTGTATCCATTTTTGGACAATACAATTTTCTACATATCAAAAAGAGCATACTGTTAATATCTGAGGGATCTGTAGGATATTCATCTTATATTTCTGGCATTTGTCATTTGGGTTTTACTCTAGATACTATTTTCTAGATGTTTGTCAATTTTGTTATCAAATGAATAACTTTTTTATATCAAATACATAACTTGGCTTTTTTACTTTATTTCATGCTTTCTATTTTATTGATCTTTGGTCTTGAATTTACTATAAACTTTATTGTTCTTACTTTTACATTAAATCTCTTTTCTTATTTTAATTTTAAGGTAAAAACTTAATTAGTTGCTTTAAATATTTATTTTTAATATGAGCATTTAAGTGATACATTTACCTGTAACCATTGCTTTGGTTATATCCACATATTTTGGTATATTTTAGTTAGTGTTTAGTTCTATTTGCTTATTTATCTCATGATTTCTTTTGTGGTTAATGGCTCTTAAATTTTTATTGCTAGGTTTTCAAATGTTTGGAAGATTTTATAGATATATGTAATAAATATACATTTCTGCATAAAAATTACCTCATAACTTAGTGCTTGAAACAGTACAATTTATTGTCTCTATATTCTCTAGGTCCAAAATCTGAGCATAGCTTAGTGGGTTCTCCTTCTTGAAGCACTATATTCAACGTATCACCTCAGACTACACTATTTCTTCAAATATGTTTTCTGCTCCATTCTTATTTACAGAAATGACTAAGGTTGTGCTTCCCACCTAACTAATATGGTCATTGGCATGAGTCAGTTTCTTATGGGCTGTTAGACCAAGGTATTCCTATGCTCACAGTTGGTTGGCTGAAAGTCACCTTCAGTTCTTTGCCATGTGGGCTTTCCCAATTTGCTACATGTTACACAAAAATTGTAGGGATTCCCATATGCCCCACCTCTCCCTCCTCCCACAACCTCCCACATAAACTTCCTTCATTAGTGTGGCACATCACCCGCAACAGATATACACATCTTGGGTAATTTTAATCTCATCCATCATGACTTTGATTCACATAAGGTCTTTTATTTTTCTTTGCAGGCTTTCACATTGTTATTTATGCTCTCCCAGTGTTTTCTTAATATCCTTTACTTCTTTAGACATATTTTCTACAAATTCTTTGCTTTAGGATAGTTTTGTGATTATCACTGACTAATTGCCTTAAATCCTGTTTCTCTTCAGGATGTTTGGTTTGTTCTTTTGGCTGGGACATTTCTTCCTGTTTCCTAGTATAGCTTGTAACTTTTTGCTGATGTCTAGGAATAAGAATATGTTGGTGTATTTACTCTGATGGCCAATTGTTATCTCTTGCCAATTTTTTTCCCCAAAGTTCTTCTTTGATATTTGGTTCAACTTATTCTCAGTCATTAATATTGCCCACCATAAGTTTTCAAAATTGGTCCAGGGACTCACTAGTGGGGTGCAGATTTCCCCCCAGAGGTTGTATACACGAAGTGTGAACAGTTTTTCTTCCATGCAATTTCAGGAATGGCAAGCAGATGGTGGTAGTCTGTGTGACTTTCCATGGAGGTGTTTCAGTCTCAGGGCTGGTATGTTCCTGCTTTGAATCTCCAGATCCAAGATTCAAAGCAGGCTCTGCTGGACAATTTCACTGAAGAAATGCTTCCCTACCTCCCCTCGCTTTTCCCTTGAAACAGTTGACAGGAAGGAAGGTGTCTGCTCCCCTCTCAGTCAGTTGCAGTGAGTCAGGGGCTTTACCCCAGCTTAATATATTGGGGGTAGGATAGGGGAGCCCTTCCCAGCTTCCTTGAGGGCTTGGTAAGCCCAGGTTGTCATTTCATCTTCTTCATCTCTCTCCCTGTCACCCTCCTGGGAGTTTTGTAGCAATGTCCTGCTTTGCTGACCCCCAAAGCAGGTCCCTCAGACAGCTTTTGGCTCTTTCTGCATTATTTTTGTGAGAGCATTCAGCTCTGCCAATTAGTCCATCACTGTCTTCCCCAGTAAGCCAATTTCTTGATGCCAGAAAATTAAATATAACATTGATGTTAAAGCTGTAATCATGAGTGACAAATTCTGCCTTTTTCTTCCTAATGTCAACATTGACCAATAAATCTGCTGTGGTGTTATATATTGTTATATGTGATATGGTGTGTTTGTGTGTGTGTGTAAGTGTATTTTCAATATATTATAAATCTAGATGGGAGTGGATATGGGAGGCTGAAAAATTGTTCTTCAGTATCATATTTCGTTTTCATTTGATTTCAAAGCAAGTTTGGAAGGGGATTTTTATAAATGAATTAAATATAAACAAGTTCCAAACAAAATTAAATGGAAAAACCCATGGTGAATTAACAGAAGGAAATAGGATCTGGATTTTTGTGAGTTTTCAGCTTAGATCCCTTAGTAATTGTGGTATCCACAGTTAAAATAATTTTCAAAGAAAGATAAACTGACTCATGCAGCTATAAAATTAACACATGACAAGGATTATATTTAACTAATTAATTATTAAGAGAAACACTCTGACATTATAATTGGTTTAAAGGAAAATCCAATGTACCACACATATTATTATTCTTTCAGAGATGCTGTAATGAATTTATAAATAGATGTCTGCTTGCCACAATGGTTGAGGAAATTCAATTGAACATCTAAGCAGACAAAAATTGTGTTACTATGAACAAAAATTATTTGCATTATTATCAGTTTTCTACGATTTAAAGAACTCAAACCGAAATAGCTCAATGACAGTTAAAGTCACAAAACCCATAGAACCATGTAACCTCAATGAGAATTGGCTAAGTAATACATAAGTTTTCAATGAAGACACCTAGTAAACATTTTGTTACATTTCAGTCTTTCACAGTTTTTTTCCCTAACAGAAGATAAAGTTATGTAACAACAATATTCAAATGCAGTATAGATGATTTTT
>JAQZBX010094578.1:0-12013 GCA_029593785.1 Cabassous unicinctus | reverse complement strand
TGATTGGTTACAGTCAGCTGTTGCTGGGTAAAGGGCTTCCTGGCAGGGGAGGTGGGTGGTGCCCACAAGGCTCGTAGGCCGCTTATGTCCAAATAAGGTAATATTGGGGGAATACAGGGGCAGGGGGGAGGAGGCCGCAATGCTGAGTCATTGGATCCGCCATTTTGAGGTGGTTGCCATTTTAAATGCATACCAACACCCCTCTGTGTGCTTGCTTCCCCAGGCTCCAGCATTGAAACTCCAACATCAAAACTCTTAACTCAAAAAACTCCAACTCTGTCCTATGCCATGTCTTTTATCTTTGAGACCCCACCCACCAAGGGGCAGGGCTCAATGCCTTACTGACGTGGCCCAATCAAGTCCCTAATCATAACTTAATCATGCCCAGATCAACAGACCAGTTTACAAGCATAATCCAATATCTATTTTTGGAATTCATAACTATATAAAACTGCCAAACTGCTACAAAAGGTATTTATTTGGGGTAGAAGCTTAGTTACAAGGTCCTAACGAGTCCAACTTAGGTATCATAAGAGGTACTTTCTCACTCAGAGTCTGTTGCCACGTGTTGATGCAGGATGGCGGGCGACAACTGTGGGGGTTCAGCCTTCTTCCTTCCTCTTAAGGCTCTGTGGTACCAGCTTCTTCTGGTCTCAGCTATAGCCTGACATAAGGCTCATCTCTCTTCCTGGGGTTCATTTCTTTCTGGGCTCAGCTGCTCTGGTCAATTCACAAGGTCAGTTGTAGACTATCAGGTTCCTCTCTCTTCCCAGGTCACAGCATCCTGTCTAATGAGCTGTCTCTCTTCCTCTGTTCTTCTCCTGTGTATCTACTTCTGTGTGAGAGTCTATTTTATCAGTCCACCAAGGGGGCTGGGATTTGGTGCTGAATTACACTCTAATGACGTGATTGGATCAAAGTCCTAATCATAACATAAGTTAATCAGATGTCTCACCTGAATCTAATTCAAACAAAAGGTTATCATGCCAGAGAAACCGACCAGTTTACATAATTTATATTTCTTTTTGGAATTCATAAATAATATAAAACTGCTACATGAAGTAATATGTCACTTTTATAAAAATAAAAAGTAAAATTATATGAAATACTAAATGAATAAATAGAAACCTTGGCCAATATCAGAAGCCAGGAACTGACAGAGATTGAACATGAAGCCATGTCCTCCACCTTCCCTGTTCTTCCTCTGACACCATGACAGTGTCTTAAGAGACAGCATCCTTTTCAGAGAGCAGCCAGGTGTATGAGGTGGTGGCTGAGCAGCCAAAAAAATGGGCCCTCCTTTTGGCACCAAGCAGTGTGGCCCCAGTTCCAAAGCCTCAGGTCCACTTGACACAGGTCAGAGAAAGGCCATTCCCCACTGCCATATGCATTGTACAAAGAGATGGATACCCAGATGAGGATCCAAGTTGCCTCCCTATTTCACCCTGGAAAAGAGGAAGCAATCCAGAAATCAAAGAAAAGAGATAAGGCAGTTAGGACTCCAACCAGGACAGAAAATTCTGGCAAAACTGTTGTCATGGAATGGTTCCAGGAACTGCACAATCCATTTCTGTTTTCAAATCTTACACGTAAGAAAATTTCCTTTGCTAGTGCAACAAAGGGGGCCCAGGAAGCAGGTATCATATGGTGACTGGTATTTGTGACCCTCACTTCCCCTCATCTACAGTCTACAGTCCCCAGATAGCCTGAGCCTCAGAGTCTAGAGTCAGAGACTGTCACACTTTGCCTTCAAGGGTCCCATTTCTCCTACGGCAGGTTCTATAAACCATGCTGCTGCCTTCCATAGCAGGCACCACAGAGGAGGCTCTGATGCAAGCAAACCCGATGTGTGAAAAACCTAGCAAATAAAGAAATTAGGGGGTGAGGGTGGTTGTGATATATACTTTTTTTTTCCTAAGATTTGTTATTTATAACTGCCTCCTTGTTGTTTTGCACTCGCTGTCTGCTCTCTATGTGTTCTTCTGTGTCTGCTTGTCTTCTCTTTAGGTGGCACCAGGAACCAATCTTGGGACCTTCCGGAGTGGAGAGTGGCTGTTCAATCTCTTACACCATCTCAGCTCCCTGGTCTGCTGTGTCTCTTATTGTCTCTCTTCTGTGTCTTTTTTTGTTGCATCATCTTGCTGCACCAGCTCTCCACGCAGGGCAGAACTCCATGCGGGCCAGCACTCCTGAGTGGGCCAGCACTCCTGCACAGGCCAGCACTCTGCATGGGCCACCTCTCCGCTTGGGCCAGCTCGCTATGTGGTCCAGCTTGCCTTTCACTAGGAGGCCCCAGGAATCGAACCCTGGACCTCCTATATGGTAGACAGAAACCCAATCACTTGAGCCACATCCACTTCCCTGATGTATACTTTTTAACTCTTAAAAAATAATTGCCTGAAAGTATTCTTTTAACTAGAGAACACAGAAAATTGAAAAGTATATCACTTTATAAATCAATAAAATAAAATTCCAATTTTTAAACATTTCTATTGGAGCAATGTTAGTGGCCTTACCTATCATTCAATGTGATTTAGTTCTTCCATTCTTTGATAATACAAATTTAGTGTGACTATCTTAGATGTAGTATACCCATGTATGTGGACATTCTTGTGGGTTCCAGAGTCCATGTGTCCTTGTTGTGACTACTAAAATGGCAAACAGATTTAGAAACTGTGTTGTTCTGCTCATTCTCTAGTCTTAGGGCCTCCTATGACAGCATTTTTCAATCTCTAAAACCTGTGCCCCCTTCAGATAATATAAAAACTCAGGCCTTTTAATTATTGTGTATTATATTTTCCAAATAAATTTTATAATGTTTAATATGATTGGTCAAACCATATGGGTCCCTGGTTAAAATAATTTTTCTGGAAAATGTGTTGGGTCCCTCACTTCCCTGGCTTTTTTTTTTTTCAACTAATGAGGGCCTGAAACTCCACTTGAGTTTCAGTGCTGTTCAAAGTGTGATCCACGGACCATGCTGGTCTGGTCCACAAGATAAATACACAAATAAAGAGGAAGCATTTAGCAACTTTTGTAGCAATTTGACAAAATAACTTTGTTGAATCTAATAATTTCAAATATTGGGCTTGCAATTTGTGCATCTTTGACTTTTTTAGTTCACTTTTCTAGTAATTCATTTTTATATATTTATATTTTCCAAAAATGTTAGTCTGTGACAGATTAGAAACAGAACAAAACACTGGTCCCTCACCACAGACAGTTTGGGAAAGCATAAGTCTGGTCTAGAGAACTAGTCGGAACTGAATACCTTCTATCTGCTCTTCGCTGTGATAGCCGTTGGAAGCTGTTGTGACTGTACTTGCTAAAGTAAAGTACTCTCATCTTACTAGATACATAAGATGCCAAACAGAATTGGTTGCATTCAACTTGAAGAAGTAAATCCCTCTGACTGGGCCCTGGGGACAGAATTCTCCATTTCATCTCTTAGCAGGATGCCCTGAGTCTGGTTCTGCTCTCCCACCAATATCTAGCCATGAGATCTTAAGCCTCAAATTCTTATGCGTGCAATGGTGATACGCGTCCTGCCACCCGACTGAAAGGCTGTGTGTTCTGGTGCAAAGGGCATTTCATTGTGAGTCAGGTGAGGGTTGATCAGTGTTTCCCAAACAAGTGTTCCACAAAACCCTGTTCTGAGAGATGTTAGGTGTGATACACAGACACACACACCACAACCACACCACAAAGGTCTCTGTAGTCAAATAAGGTGGGAAGCACAACTCCATTGACCCCAATTCACACAGTACATTTACACATAAATGCTTTGAATTCTCCTATACTGAAACCTTGACTTTAACCCATTGTTCCCAAATTTACTTGGGTGCAGAACACTTTTTTGTTGATATGCTTCTTAATATGTGTTCTCCAAATACCAGTTTAGGACACCTTAACTGAACTAGATTTCTTAGACCCCTTCCAGGGTGGTAGGTTTTGCTGTTCTACATGCCCCAGTATTGAGAGGCTCCACAGAAGAGAGGCCAAGTACTTGCAAGGCCCTAGGTCTGTGCTGGCATTCAGACCCTTGCTGCTTGGCAGTCCTCGACAGTAGACATTACCACAGAGAGTGCCAAAGGAACTGGCAAGCAGAGTGGAGGAGCTTTCCCCGGGACACACAATGAATTCCATCTTTCTATCCCACGGTAAAGGTTGCTGAGCCCTGGGCTTAGAAGTTCATGCAGACAGAATGATAGCCATAGAAACTCCCAGACATAGGAGTTTCTGGGAGCTCCTTCAGAGGATCTGCATGCTCTCCTCTTCCATCTTTCCCAGCAAAGGAGGGTAGGGATCATGGCCATCACAAACAAGACAGCAAGCTGATGTGACAGGCAGGCACGGCAAGCTGACGCAACAAGAGACACAAAAGAAAAACACAATGAGAGACACAACAAAAAGCAGGGAACAGAGGTGGCTCAAGTGATTAGGCACCTCCTTCCCATGTCAGAGGTCCCAGGTTCAGTTCCTGGTGCCTCCTAAAGAAACTAGGAAGACAGACACAGCAAGTGAAAACAACGAAGGGGTCTGGAGAAATAAATAAAATAAATATTAAAAAAAAAAATTCAGCGTGAGGTGCCAGGTGGACTCTGCTAAATGGCAGGGAGAAGTCAGTCTGGGATGGTCCCAGCGTTCTAAACACTTAGACCAGCACAGGGGAGGAGTAGGGAACTGGGGGCTAGGTTTAGTATTGGGTCAGTGATCCAGGTCCCAGAACTCACCTCGAAGCCACTGTTAAGGCTGTTACTTGAACACAGTAAAATGGAGCACCCAGTGGTTTGTCCCAGGTATCACCTGGTTAAGATTATGGAGGGCATGTTTGTGAGAACTTTAGTGCTAATGTTTAAGGCTGAATCTAGGATTGAGAGTCTCTCAGATTATATTTTAAAGCCAGATCTCAGTAGATTTTGGTTTTATGTTGTTTTTTAGTAATCTGTTCCCATTCCTATGATAAGGCTATAGAACTCTTCCAACTTCCATTCCCCACCCTGAATTCCAACATAAGGTCTTGTGAGACATTATACAGCTGGTTACTGGCTAAGCTTTCCCACTCAGTGTTTCTCATGTTGAGTGGGCCTCTGTCCCACTCCGGTCCTTGCTTCTTCCCAGCTGTTGTCCTCCTTAGTCCTGACAGAATAGCCACCTTCCTTTACACACCAACCTGGGCAAAGTTGCTTCTACTCTATGCCCTATCCTGTTTTTCTTTGTGAGGCACAACTCCAGAACATGTGGCCAAGGTAGTTATCAAACCATTTCCTTAAGTCTACCGCGCAGATATGAGGAACAGAAGGCAGCTCCTTTCGCCAGACCATCAATCAATAAAAATGCCTCTGTTGTGAACATGATGCAGTGGACCAAACGGAGACAATGAGAGGCAAAGAATATGAGAATAATGGAGTAAGGCCACCTGAACTGACCTCCCCAGGATCCAAGACAAGCAATAAGTTTTTTTTCCCTGCCATCCATAGTCTTGTGAGCTTCTGAGCTTTCCCATCAGTTTTACATCAGTTCAGTTGTGCGTCTAAAGGAAGCAAAGACAGGTGGAAGGAAAAGTATTCTTAAGCTTTAGATTAGCCACCTCCATCAACTGCCCTCCTCTGGGCATGCTCAGTCTTTTAGGATAGGCTAGGTTATGCTGCAGAAATAAATACCACCAATAAGTCAGTGATTTAACACAATAGTTTATTTCTTGTTCCCCCAAAATCCATTACAGGTCTGGGGAGCTCTGCAGAGCAGCTGCCCTCTATGTGGGGGTTCAGCACTCTGCTTTGATCTTGTGCTCCTCTTCATGTGCTTCCATAGTTAGAGAGCTTTAGTCTTGCACCCGCAAATAAATACTTCAGCCCTAAGTGACACTTGTGCTCACAACTCATTACCCAAACTATCTCATGTTCCTGTTTAACTGCAAGGTGCAAGGAAGCATAACCATTCATCCTTTTAATGTCCACTAGGACGCAAGTTCCATGAGGGTAAGCATTTTTGTGTCTCTTGTTCACTGCTGTATCTTCAAGTGTTTAGGATAGTCTGGAATACAGTGGGCCTTCATTAAACTGAATGAATGAGTGTACTCCTGGGAGAAGAGACAAGAGACCCAGGGGTCTAAGGCTGAGAGGGTATTGGTTAAGAGATATGTGGACCAGAACTGCAGAGCTGGCTGTGTTCAAGAGATATACTTGGTGTAGTTCAACTTGGGGAATAAAATAGAATCCCTGTTGAAACCTCCAGACTAATCCCACTGAATGGCGGCTGCTATCTTAAGGTTTAGAGTATATCAGAGAAAGAAAGAATTAATGTGAGCAACCTGTATAATAACCAGTCAGGCAGGTTAGAGAAACATTGTAGAGTGTGACTAAGGATGACACTTCTAGTCATAGCTCAGGTGGATCTCCTGACTTAATCCATAAAGCAATGACATCAAGAACCAAATCAACTTAGCATAACCACCACCACAAGCACTGAGCTCCTAAATGAAGCTGTTCTAGCCATCTGCTTCTTTAATGTAGGGCAGCCCCACACATCACCAAGGGAAAGAAAAAGAAATGCTTATTGACTGAGCATCAACTATAGTCCAGGACCTGTGTGAAGTGCTTTTTTTCATCAGTTCATCTATCCCCAGAAGCCAGAGGTATTATATCTATTTTATAGAGAAAATAATGTGATTCAATGATCAAGAAACAGGAATATTTTATAAACCAGAAATAGATACAATGTTGTCTAGGCTGGTTATGCAGGTGTAACAAATTAGTTCTGCTAATCATCCCTTCAGGCCTTTCTGATAAAGCTAAGTGACAGCCAACAGAAGGAATGTCACCCTCTAGCTGTAGGATCTTCAGCAAGTCACTGTACCTTTTGAATCTTAACTTCCTCATCTAATAAATAAGAGATTTGGAAGAGCTGATTTCTTAAACCCCTTTCTTAGGACTGTACCTCAAAACTCTAGCAGGAACACACCTAAGTCACTGTTGTAGATGAATAGGTGAGTTATAAGAAAATCTACAAGCCTATACAAACTCTCATCACTCCATCAAATTGATCACCTAAGGATGCTCTTAAATGTGCTAGAGAGAACAGAGGTCAGGCAGACCCTGCCCATTTAAGAGCTGATAATATAAGACAAACAATACAGATGTGTACTTACGCATCCTTGCCCAACACTCAGCATCAGTTCCCAACCTTTCCTTAAAGAAATCCTGTCTCTTGCTGACTGGATTCCCAGGTCTCTATGCCAAGTGAACCCCAGGGGCCTGCCTGCAGCACACACATACCAGTTACCATACAACTTTTGTTCTTATTAATAACAAACAAAAGCCAAATTAAAAAGCAAACAAAAATTGACAAGAAGTTGATTCTGAACTCCCATTCATTTTTTTTCAGGCCATGGGCAAATGCTAATTTTTATGGCTGTCTTTTCCTATTGATTTTGTGAGGTAAAGAAATAGTCTCGTTTTTTTAATTGCAGAAAATTCTTCTTTACATCTAAATATATTCCATGGCTACAAATTCCAACCCATTTCCATTTGATCTCATTAGAGATGTTTTCCCCTTTCCAAACACCACTAATAAGCATAAGACAGTGCATTATTAGTTCACCTGACAGATTCCCTGGTGAAGTAAATATGATTTTATCACAATAAAAATTGTGCTAAAAAGACTCAACAGCTAAAGGTGCTAAAAAGTTCAAGCAGGAACTCAAAGGATGTTCAACTTTGAGAAAAGGGGCCAATGACGAAAGAAAATCTGATTGAATTCTTAGAAAACCTTACTTTAGAATACATTTCTGCCCCATGAGACTATTAAAATGTGTAAGCCTGCCACTCTGAAGATAATGGTATGCAATTAACCATGCAAATTATTACTTTTTTGACTCGAAAGACCATGCTACAAATGTTGCTATCATATGTGTAAGAGTGGCTGGAGAGATAATCACAAAATCAACAATTTACCTCAGTGATCACAGAAGACTATTGACTGATTCATGGTTGCCACCTGCTATTTGAAGCTGAATTGCTAATTTCCAGCTACAATCCCAAAACATTCAGAATATTCTTAGGAGGACACCTCTCTTGCAAAGGAATTCCCCGACTGCTGGAAGTAAAAGCAATAAACAGTACAACTACGGTTTCTCACTCCAGCACAGCCAACTTAGATTTCTTCTGTGAAATAAGATATTTGTACCCCCCAATTTTCCACTGGTGACAAATCCCTATAATTGGCTGCTTCATTTCTTCTTCATTCATCAATTTTAAAGTCGAGCACCCTCTGGTGAATTCCTTCAGACTAAGGGGACTAGAAAAGCTTGCCTTCACCCATGGAGTTTCTGATGTCTAAGAAGACTTGACCGTCTGCTGAAGTTCCTCTTGCATATACTACAGGTGTAAGGCTGCTCACCTGTGTGGGTTCTTCTGTGTTTAATAAGGTGGGAGTTCTGACTGAATTTTTTTCCACATTCAAGACATGTAAAGGGCTTTTCTCCTGTGTGAGTTCTTTGGTGTGTGTGTAGATTTGTGTTTTGGCTGAAGCTTTTTCCACACCATGAGCATTTATATGGTTTTATTCCTTGGTGTGTTGTTAAGTGCTTATTAAGATCTGAACTCCATCTAAATCTCTTATCACACTGTTGACATTTATAGGGTTTCTCTTCAGTGTGTATTCTCTGGTGCTTAATAAGGTCAGAGCTCACTCTGAAGCTTTTCCCACATTCCTGACACTTAAAAGGCTTTTCTTTTGAATGGTCTTTCTTGTGAAGAACCATAAGTTTCAACAGCTCTTGTTTCCAGGTTGAAAGTTTCTTTCTTTTCTTCAACGGAAAATCTCGATGCCGTTTCCCCAACCTGTGCATATCACTGTGATTTTCTTTGCCCATTGTTTTCTGGCGAACTTTCACTCTGGTCTTTTTTGATAGCGTGTCTCTTGGTACATGTGGTTCTAATGCAGAAAGAGATGCAGACTGATGATTTCCAGTGTCATTTTTCAGCTTTAACCCTGTTGGAATAAACATAAATACCAGCCATCTGTATCCCAGAGCAAGAAAATCACACCAATGGAGAGAAAATTCACTGATGTTTGATATAAAAAACAAAAAACAAAACAACACAACAAAAAAACACACAAAATAAAACAGAGGAGTAGAATCCTAAAATGCTAAGCCCCTGCAAAGTTCCTATCAAGGCATACTTCTCCTCTTCCCATGGTGTTCACTTACCCATAAAAGACTCTCTAGGACTGTCCTTCAACCCCTGGGGTCCTTGGATCCATGGCTCTTCCCCTTGCTCTAGACAGGAGATAACTTTAGGTTTGGGAAGCACAAATAATGCTGTGAGAAGGAAACATTAAGGTCATGAACTGGTAACTTAACAGTCAATTGGTCCACTAATTCTGGACTATTTGTGGGTAGATATGCAAAGTGGGGGCTAGGAAATAAACCTAAGATGGACAGATTAAAAAGGATATAGGAAATGGGAATCCAGAGCACATTTCTTCCTCTTTTGCCACCAAGAATATCCTGTTTTCAACCAAGGGGGAATAAAGCTCTAGAGTTTGCAGGGAACATAGGCTGGTCCCATTAACTCTTAACAAGGACTCGTCCTAGATAGACCAGGTCTAGTGAAGCCACCTGGAAGGTCAGCAGGTTGGATATGTATAAAGGATTTCTGAAATAATTATATTTTCTTTTTATTTAGCACCTAAGCACCAGGCACTGGAGAAAGAACTATAGCTGACTGGTTCTCATCCAAGTTGGTGGGATAGACTAGAATTACTTGGTGTACTTTTTCAAAATACAGTTTGACATGTGGTGAGAAGTATTCCATCACTGAGTCATTCAATAAATATGTACTGGGTGACTACTGTGTGCTACGCACTGTTCTATGGGCAGGCGATAGAGCAGTGAATAAGACAAAGTCCCATTTTCTAATGGCACTTACATTCACGGAAGGGTGGGAGTCAGATATTAAATAAATAAGTAATTAAATAATAACACAATGTCCAGAAGTGATAAATGATTTGAGGAAAGCTAAGGCAGGGTAAAAGAGCATTTTAAGATTCTCTTCCCCTAAAGCTATTTTAGATAAGGTTATAGTGGAAGGTCTTTTTGAGAAAATGATACTTGAGCAGAAACCTGAAAGTACTGTTAGAGGAAAGGGGAAGGTAGAAATGAGCTTGACAAATTCAAGAAACAGGAAGAAGGCTAGTGTGGCTAAAGAGGACTGTGACAATTTGAAGTTTTTTTATGAATCCCAAAAAGAGAAAGATTATCTTTTTCAATGTAAACATTCCTGTGGGTGTGAGACCTTTCTGATTGGACTACATCAGTGAGGCGTGACTCAAGTTGAGACTCTGCCCTCTTGTTGGGTCTGATATAAACCAAGACATAGAGAAAAGAAGCTGCCATATTATATTGATCATGCCATTTCAGAGAGAGGGCCTCAGGAAAACAGAGAAGCCCTGAGAGGCTGAGAAAGTTCCCAGAGTCTGGAACCAGCAGAGAACAGAGGCACCGAGAGGCCCCTGAGGGGCTGGGCCCATTGAGCAGCCCACAGCAAGGAGACAAGCCCTACCATATGCCTGACTGCCATTTGGCAAGATGCCAGGATCATCAATAGCTTACTTTGGTGAGAAAGCATCTCTGATGGTGCTTTGATTTGGACATTTCACAGCCTTAGAAGCTTTTACCCTAATAAATTTCCCATTTTAAAAGCCAACGCATTTCTGGTACTTTGCATTAGCAGCTCTGTGACAAACTAAGATAGAAATTGTTACCAGGAGAGTGGGATTCATTCAGCTTGCAATTACCAAAAATGGTAGAACAGCTTTATAAATGGGTAAGGGGTACTTTTTGGAGGAATTGTGAAATGCTTGATAGAAAAGGTCTAAATTGTTTTGAAGAGACTGTTGGTAGGAATATGGACCCAAAAGTTATTTCCGATAAGGCCTTAGAATGAAATGATGAAACTATTATTGGAAACTGGAGGAAAGGAGATCCTTGTTTTAAAGGGGCAGAGAACTTGGTGAACTAAGACAATGACCGAGCAAGGGCAAGAGTGGCAGGAAGTAAGGTCAGAGACGTAAGTAGGTGCCAGATTGTGGAGGGTCCTAAGGCTTCAGTAAGGAAGTTGCGTTTTATTCTGAATGTGATGAGAATTCACCAAAGTTTTGAAGCAGTGAAGTGTCACAATCTGATTAGGTTTTAAAAAGATCAGTTGCGGGGAATGGATGTGGCTCAAGCAGTTGAGTGCCTGCTTCCCACATGGGAGGTCCCAGCTTCAGTTCCTGGTGCCTCCTGGAGAGGATGAGCAAGATAGCAAGCTGGCACAATGAGAAGGCACGGTAAGCTGACACAAGGAGACACAAGGAGGAAAGGCAATGAGAGACACAACAAAGCAGGGAGGTGAGGTGGCTCAAGTGATTGAGTGCTTCTCTCTGAGATGGGAGGTCCTGGGTTCGGTTCCTGGTGCCTCCTAGAGAGGATATGAGAGCACACAGCAAATGGACACAGAGAACAGACAGCAAGAGCAAACAAAGGGGGCGGGGCTGGAATAAATAAATAAAATAAATCTTAAAAAAAAAAAAAGATTGAACATGTATCTTTGGAAAAAGCTCTCCAGGTGATATGGATGCACCTTTCCTCTCCCACACACCATCTAGTTGAGAACCAACCAACTACTGGAACAGTGGGACTCTCACAGGGCTGCATCCTCAGTAAGCCAAGGACACCACAGATTACTCAACCACTACCCAAATGGAATGGAAAATCTTTACCTAGAGAGATGACATTGTCATAGTTTTCCTGCATTACATCATGGTAGAGGGCCTTCTGAGTGGGTTCCAACAACTCCCATTCTTCCTGGGAAAAATACATGGCCACCTCTTCAAATGCCAACAAGCTCTAAAGAAGAGAATGGGCTTCAGCTCAGTATTTGCCACTACAGAACAAGTCCTACCACCCGGCCTCCTCTGAACTGCATGGCAGGGCAGGCACTGGAGCAATTAACAGTACATGATT
>JAQZBX010094577.1:0-12015 GCA_029593785.1 Cabassous unicinctus | reverse complement strand
CCTTTATAAAGACCAACCCATTTTTGGTATTTCACATTAGCACCCCTTTGGCTGACTAATACAACTATTAAGTCAATGGATAAGTATTTATTGACATGAAAAAAATATTCATAATATACTGCTAATGGGAAAGAAAAATAGATTACAAGAGTATATAATATAATACGATATAACCTTTGAAAAAGTTGTATATAAGTAAAAAAAAGTTAGGAATGAAAATATTAATTAATAAATGAATTCATTTACATGCCCATCTGTAGTATATGAGAATACAGCAGGATGATATTTTAGATCATAGCAGATTTTATAGCAGATTAAATTAGCTGTACTTACTATTATTTCAGATGCAAAACACCTTAAAGGATCATTTTCAGCTTCTTCAGGCTGTTCAAGGAATTGTGCTGTCAGCAGAGGGTATTTCAAGCTTTTGAAACAACTAAGGCATAAGAAATGGGAATACTAAATACAACATTTCCTAAGTATAAAATGTCTAGCTCTATAAATATATCTCCGTTAATTTCACATGAAAAACATATGTAGTCATCAATAACTCAATGGCCTATAAAACTGGTGATGTAACATCCTTCTTCCTAGGAATGGGGAGAGCACAAGAATACTCTGCTAGACTCAACATGGTGAGATTCACCTCCATGTCTGGATTATATCAGTGGATTCTGAATATTGGTTTGAGGACCAATGTTGGGCTATAATTATGGTTTTCCTGAGTTCAAGGAAAAACTGGAACAATGTAGTAATTTTTTCATGAAGGTATATTTGTTTAATTTAGAAAAGCAAACTTTATTCTGTGATTTTATTTAAAATATTTTATGAAATGATTGTGAATATAAATGGCAAAAATTTTCTAAATGTTGTACCCTGGCAAAATAGGAAGTTGACAATACTTTATAGCCCCCAAAATTAAAAAAATAAAATGACTGTCTCATGTAGTTCAATAGTCTAGTCCAGCACTGTCCAATAAAAATATAATGCAAGGCTCATATATAACTTAAAATTTAGCAATCATATTTTAAAAAGTAATAAGAAACAGGAAAAATTAATTATAATAATTTATTTTACTTAACCCAATATACCTGAAATATAATAATTTCAACATGTTATCATATAAAAATTACTGAGGTTTTTTTTTTTATAACAAGTCTTCAAAATCCAACAGGTATTTTACACTTAGAGCATATGTTACTTTGGACTGGCCATATGTCAAGTGCTTGATAGCCATATTGGACAGTGCAGGTTTAGTCAATAATACCCCTGGACTGAATGATATTGGGTACTTTGCCACTGTTTTTATGGTCAAGTTGAATGTTCAACTGTCTGGTGCTCTTTCCTCTGCTTGCAAAAGAAGAGAGAAACACAATTCCCCCAGGGAATGACTAGATTCCTTAAGGTACATGTATCCGTTTTCCCCGCTTTCATTATTCGTTTACTATGATGAGTAATGGTAATACATAGGTGAATACAAAGTAAATTAATTGAATAGGTTTTTGATTTTGTAACTTTTTTATACCATCAGAGCCTCATTAAATACCCCACTGTTTTATCATCTGAACCCTATATTCTTCTAAAATTTCAAATTTGAAAATAAATTTATATTTACATGGCAAACACATAAGGCAAAGAAACATAAAATAACTGAATTGGCTAATAATTAAGTTATTTAAATCCACTCTGAGATTTTTCTTAAAAAACACACTTACAATTTCAGTAATTCATCCTTCAACTTTTCATTTTCCAGCGAAATTTCTTCATCAATGACTTCTTCCACAAAAGGTTTAGTGAATTTTATTAAGGCCTTACAACACTGACAAATGCCATAGTCATCTGTTTGTATTTGTTCTTTTGAATACGGAACAGGAAGAAGAGACAGCTGCCGCCAAAGGGTAGACAATGCTAATCCAACTGAATATGCCTTGTTGTTCTGGAGTTTCTGAATTACTACAACAGAGACCAAGCTGTTACTTGAGGTAGCCTCATCAATTATGCTAAACATGTGGCAAGAAGCCCAAGACATGTAGAATTTTTTTTTTCACATTTTAACAACTCTAAAATTAGGATGGCATATCGTAAGTTAATTGACAGTGTTTTTTCCTTCTTAGTGGTGCATAAAACAGTAGAGCATCTTACAAAAGATGCCATGAAACCTTGTTTAGGTACCTTTATAACAGGTTACATACTTAACAAGACAGAAACACGTTCTTTCCATATTTGGGGGATTGTTATGAGTATAAAATATGAGAAAGTGTCTTATAGACTATAAAGCACTACACAAATGGGAGTTTTGTTCTTGTTTTTTTTTTCTAGAAGACTTTGAATATTTCAAGTGGTTCAAATCTGGTGGGCATTCATATTTACAATAAATTTACTCTAACATCTGATTCTGTGTCCCTCTCTCAGACTCTAAGTTATACAGCCTCCTCCCATGGATAAACACTGCCTGTCTTGGTTGCCAAGTGACTTACCAATACTGTCACTGCTCTCAGCTAAGGAGCCTTATCATTCCACACTTCCTAATTTCATACTTCGATAGTACCTGTGCTATTTTCAGCCCCAATTACCCAATGAAGAGGCTGAGCAATGCTTTATATTGTTTTAAGCCAAGATACAGGACTACTATAATGCCATCAGACTGGGTACTACAGAGACCACAGAGGTAATCCTTTAAATATGTTTAAGGGAAAATTCTAGATATGTTAGATTGGACGGTTAGCCAAAAATCTGTAAGTTACAACCTACCATATGAAAAACAGTACAGAATTACAATATGACCCACCAATCCCACTTATAGGTATATGCCCAACAGAACTGAAAGGAGAGACTTGAACAGATATTTGCATACTGATGTTTATAGCAGCATTATTCACAATTGCCAAAAGATGGAAGTAACCCAAGTGTCCATCAACTGATGAATGGACAAGCGAAATGTGGAATATACATACAATGGAATATCAGTCATAAAAAAGGAATGAAGTTCTGATACATGAGACAACATGGATAAATCCTGAAGACATCATGTTGAGGGAAATAAGCCAGGCACAAAATGACAAATATTGTATGATTTCTCTGGTTTGAAACAATTAGAATAAGTAAACTCAAAGGGTCAGAATCTAGAATATGGGTTACCAGGGGATGGGGTGGGGATAGGGAATGGGAACTTAAAGCTTAAAGCGTACATGCTTCCTGTTTAGAACGATGGAAATGTTTTGGTAATGGATGGTGGTGATGGTAGCACAACATTTTGAACATAATTAACAGTACTGAAATACATATGTGAATGTGGTTAAGAGGGGAAATGTGACATTGTATATATGGTAAAAGAATAAAATTATTAAAAATTGAATAAACTCTGGTGCATCCCCTAATGGAGTACTATGCAGGTATACAAAAAGGAATGAGAATCATCTCTGAACAGAATGGAATGATTTCCAGGATATATTAAGGGGAAAAAGTAAAAAAGAGTATAGGTAGTACATTAACTTTTGTATAATAAAGAAGGGAAATAAAAAAAAAATACTATGTCATTCAACAAAATATTTACAGGGTAGCTACTCTGTGCCAGGCATTGTCATCTTTCTATGAGCAGCAAAATTTAACCTGGCATTGCAATTACTAATTTAAACAGACTACTTAATAATTAGTCGTCAACTTTTCTTTGGTGTAGTGTTGATGTTTTGGGGTAAACATCAAGATGAAACAGAAATACTTAGATACCAAAACGTTCATTACCTGTCTGTAATGGTTGAAGTAAAAGAAGAATAATTTGGGCTATCTGTTTTCCAGAGGGTTCTTCAATCAGTTCAAGCAAACCCAACAATAATTCCTTTGGATTGCATAACTATAAAAATATTCACAATTGAACCTGTTTAATACAAGTTGTATTTAAAGCCACATGATTATTTTTTAAAAGAAGGCATTTATTGAGAAAATACAATTGCTTTTGCTTAACAGTAAAACACCTCATACAATTGCTAAAAAAATATACACTAGCAAAACATAAAACCTGTGATTATCACATCACTGTAAAACTAAAAATCAGCAGGAAATCAAAAGGTCTCTTAATGGGAGATTACATTTTAGAGACTTAAATTCCTGGCTAAAGAAAAAGTTAAAGAAGTAGGGGAAGGGCGAGCCTGATTATGAGAGCTGAGTTTTCCTTTGAGCTTCACCTGTCTAGTCTAAAGGTTGCCATAGATTTCCAGGGCCTCCAGCAGATGGATGTTTCCATCTCACATAGGGTATTTAGACTAGTCCAGAGACTCTTTTGTACTTCCTGAACAGATAAAACTTTGCATTGCCTTTAGACTGGTCAAACGTTATCACCTCACTCACTTTGTATTTTAAAAGCCTTTGTAGGTAATAACTATTATTTAGATGCACTTCCCTCCTTCCAAGTATATAGTTGCATTTACTTGCACAAATCTCTAAGTAGCTTCTTATGATGTCCTTTTTCTCAGAATTTATCTTTCTGAGACATCATATATTGACTTTTGGCTCGACTAACGTTTTTGAGTTTGTTTCCTTTAGGCTTAAAACAATGGCATTCACTAATTTTACTCATAAAAATCTGCAATTTGGTCAGGGTTCAGTGGGGAGTTTGCTTTTACAGCATATGGTGTCATTTGGGGTAGCTCTACTGGGGGCTAAATGATCCACTTTCAAGATGGCTCACTCATGTGGCAGGCACATTGGTGCTAGGCTATCACTTAGGAGCTCAACTGGGCTATAGGATAGGGTTCTCAGTTCCTCTTCATATAGGCCTCTCTTAAGCCTGCTTGGACTTCTTCATGGCATGGTAGCTGGATTCCAAGAGTGAGTGAACCAAAAGAACCAGGCAGAAGTTATAGCCTATTTTATGACCTAGTCTCCTTGTAAGTCACCTAATATCACTTCTGCCTTAATCACATCCAGATTCTGAGGGAACATAAAACTATGAATGCAGAATGGAGTACATACATGTAGATTTCACTCCAACAGATTCTTACTGACCTGTAGAGTTGTCACTCTCCCCATCTTGCAGCAACAAGATAAGCTGAGTCACCAGTTCCCATTAGCAGAAAAGTATGGTCACTGGGGAGGCACAGAATTCTTCACACTGACAAGAATATTTCCAAGGCTTTGCATACTATATTTCTCTATGCTTTCTTTTACTTTAACTCCACTAGGGTACTGTTCTCTTATAGTACTAACTATCTGATCTTTCCTTTACTCAACAAGGGACTTGGAACTTTCTTCAACTTCCAACAAAATGTGTTTTTTAAATGTAATTTGAATATTTCAATTTCTATAAGCATATCTGAATTTCATACTTCTGAGTTTAACAGAAATAGAAAGCTATGGTTTATCAACATTTTCAGGTAATCTAGTCTACTAACCTTTTAAGGGTCTCTTCCTAAGGTTCTCAGTCACAACTGATCTGTTTTATACTTCCTATTCTTACTTCCACTGTTATTACTTGCGTTCTAAGTTTTTCATATTCTTTAGGGAATGTACCACAGAGGAAAGAGCATTGAGATTTGAGTCCAGTTCTAACATTGCCAAAAGATGACAGTATGGCCTTGAACTACCTCTCTAAATCTTGAATTCCTTATCCATACAATAAAGGATACTTCTTAAAAATATAGCTTCCAGGTGTTTCCCTGGAGATTCTTAATCAGTGGGTCTGAGAAGAGGTTAGATAATTCTTATATCCAGAAAATGTAAAAAAAAGCTGAAATGGAATTGTCCATCCAATCAATAAGACTGCGCCTTTTCACCAAAAAGTTCCCTCTTGCATGTATATTCATGAGCTAAAAACTTTCTCACCAACAATAAGCATTAAAGCTCTGAACATTAAAGAGAATTATTAAAATATTTCTATGTGTCATGACAAAGAGAATCTATTTTGTTAACTTACCTTTACCAATAAATTAAGCATCAGAAAATAATCTTTTCTTTTAAAATCTTCCTTATTCCACAAAAGGCATCGAACAACAGGACCAACAAGATTCCAACCCATATTCCTGATGATGACCTATAAAAACATTTTCAAAATAAAGCAAACACTGCCACCTATAGGACTCTACACTGCTTTCCTACCTTGGAGGAGCTTAGAATTTTCTCTGAAATAGATAATGGAACATGAGGCTTGCAACATTTCACTTTCTAGTATTGGCTGATTTGAGTGAGATTTTGCCTCTATCATCTGAAGAAATGAATTTTGATAGAATATTTCACAAATATAATCTCAGCATAAACCTTATGGCCTTAGTTTGGAAGAAGGAAGGATGATGAATGGTTATGAGAAAGCGAGTAAACACTGACTACCCATCGGCCACCCCATTTAATACTAAAAACAACTGTATGGGGTAAGATTGTTATCCTCAATTGACAGATGAGAATGTCCCTGTGCAGATATTAAGGACATGTCCAATGGCCAAAAACTAAACTGTGGAAGAGCTAGGATTTGTGTATAAATCTGTCCAGCTCCAAAGGCCAAGCTTTTTTCACTATACCAGTGCTTCTCCACTAGCAGCGATTATGTCCCACTTCTGGGGTAATCTGACAGTGTTAGATACATTTTTGATTATCATGACTGTGGGGTATGGGGATGAGGGTCCACTGATATCTAGCAGGAAGAGGCCAGGAATGCTGCTAAACATCCCATGGTGCACAGGACAGTCCCCCACAACAAAGAATTATCTTGTCTATAATATCAAAAGTGCCAAGGTTGAGAAAGTCTGCACTACAGTGCCTCGGAATAAACTATTCATATCTATATGTGTGTGAATGTATGTATATATAAATAAACAAATAAATGTTAGCATAGCACACAAAACAGAGTAATAGTAAATCTTGATCAAGAGTGTCACCTGACATCAATTTTGAAAAATTTTCCATGAAAGTGTGTATCTTCTTGAGCAAACAAGTATTTCTGGGAGCAAAAACATAGTAATTACACAATTTCAGTGCTGTGAACTACACTGTTGAGTCAAATGGAATGTAATTTTTTAAACCTCATGTTTTTAAAGAATATTTTCTTTAAAAGCCAAGTTACTTTCTCACATACAGCATTTTTAGGAAGGATGATTTTTTCTTATATCATCTGTTCCTCCAAGCATGTTTAATTGAAGAATGAATATCTCTTTAGATAAGTTCTTATTGACTTAATTGGGTTAAGATGTTATAGAGTTACATAACATTAATGTTATTTAAAGTTTCTTTAAAATGAAAAAAAAAAAAAGATGTTATGGAGCTAATTCATGTTCAAGGTAAGCTATTGGTACCTACTGTGGCAGTTTGAGATTATTTAAGAATTCCAAAAAGAGAGATTATATTTGTGAACTGGTCTGTTCTTTAGGGTATGATATCCTTTGATTGTATTAGAGTCAACTGAGATGTCTGATTAAATTATGTTAAGATTAGGGCTTTGATTTGACCACATCAGTAGGGTGTAACTCTGGTTAAGTCCCCACCCCCTTGATGGGCTGATATAAATGGGCACTCACTCAAGAAGACACAGAAGAAGATACATGGGAAGAGAGAGAGCCATAGATGCCAGAGGAGAGAACTTTGTCATGACACGGAAGAGGAGAGAACTTTGATCCTGTGGCCCTGGGAAGAGAGACAAGCCCTATGCCAGCGTGTAGCTGAGAGAGAGGAAGGCTGAACCCTCGCAGAGATAGGAAACCATCTTGCTTCAACACGTGGCAACTGACTTTGGTGAGAAACCAACCCTGAGTTGGACTCTTTAGGGCCTTGTAACTGCAAGCTTTTGCCCCAAATAAATACCCTTTATAAAAGCCAACAGATTTCTGGTACTTTGCATCAGCATCTCTTTGACTGACTAATACACCTACTAACATATCCTGGTTGGGTATGCAAATGGTTATTTTCTTTTTGTTGTTGGTAATTGGGAAGTTCCGTTAATGAGAAGCACTCCAATATTAACAGTGTTCCATGCACAATGAAGCAACTAAACACTGCTTGTGTTATAAATTTAAAACACAAAAGTTTAGCTTTGTTTTTTTTGTAGTACCACAGTTATGTCAATAAAGTTTATTTAGGTCATAGAATATCCTAGAGTATGCCATAGTTAAAATTTTCAGTTAATGAAGACTTGGAAGGAATGTCAGTGAATTGGCTTGAATGTTGTGTGGTAATTCACGGTTCTAGCAAAATATTGAAATAGAAGTTTGGGATATAACTTGACATTGTTTATACTCTAAAGGTTATATTTTAAGCTATTTGGGATTTGCTGTTGGGAGGATCAGTATATTAGATTTATGGAGGAACCAGTCACAAATGACTTGTGAAAAACACTGTCATATGGTTCATGTCATCATTTTCTGTTGCAAGGAAGCCACTCTACCACAGAATGCTAATATGCCAGTGGTACCCAGCACCTTTTGATATAGGTTATTGCGAATATTGTTCTAAAATGCTTAACTTCAGAATTATATTTTTAAAGTAAATAGTTGTTTTAAACCTATTTTGTAAAGATATAAAGTACAATAGAATTTCTGGAGAACAGATCAAACTATTTTCACTTATAAGTAAATAAATAGTGTCACCTGGCAAGAATATTAAGTTACAGTCAGTTTTAAACATTGTCTTATTGATAGGTGAACCTTTGCATTCAGCAGACCAAACATTACAAAGGTGATGCTCAGGTTATTAAAACTAAGTCTCACTAGGCTTAAATCCATGGCTTTAGGGATTTAGAAGCATGCTAAAAATAAAACCCAGGCATGCAGGGCCTAAGAATAATTTGGTTACACTTCCCCTCTCCCTCACTGATGCAGGGCCTCATCTTCTCTCTACTTAATCTTTAAACAAAAGATTCCTCAAGATGAAGTCCTAAGGCTCCTGCTCCTTTTTCTGTGAACTGAGGCAAATTCTTTTTGTTTCCTAATGCTTCAATTATCTAATCTCTAATAATCACTCACAAATCTAAATCTTAATCTCCTATTTCTCTACTGAGCTCCAAACCTTACTTTCCAATTGCCCGCTGCATCTTAAACTCAACATTTCCAAAGGTAAACACACTTGTCTTCCTTCCTTCAAGAAACAGCCATTTCCTTGGGCTGCCCTTTTTTGTTCAGGATATCATATATTAAACTCTCAGAGGCTATAAACTCAGTCATCTTTGATGCCTCACCCTCTCTCACCCCTACAATCAATCAGTCAGTCCCCTCTCTTTTACTCTAAAAAACCTTGCAAGAGCTACATGGTGCTAACTGGAGGCAAAACAGAGTGGTTAAGCACTCTGGAACCAGGCTGCACGGGTCCAAATCTTGGATGTGTCCCATAAAATCTGAGCTATTTAACTCTCAGTGATTCTGTTTCCTTATCTACAAAATCAATTTAATAGTAGTGCTACCTTATGGGATTCTAAAAAGGCTAAATGAGTTAATAGATGTAAAGCACTTACAACTTTATCTGGCACATAGCAAATACTCAATAGATATTAGTTGTTGTTATTAATTTTAATATTATTAGCTAACAGCTAGGTGCTGTCAAAGGTTATCCTGTGAGAATGCAACTGAGAAGGGTTACAAAAAATGAAATTTACTTTATTTTGGGCTACAGAGGCACCATAAACACATATAAAAAACAACTGTATTAAATAAAATGTCCTAATTTTTCTGAAAAAAGAAAGGAAGGAAAAAAGTAAGGGATAAGCCTTTTGAACTACTGATAGACTCTACAACAACATGTAATTAAAACATTTTAAGAATCCCCCAAATTCAATCAAGGTCCTCTGGATATAATCACAGGCCAGTATGACTAGATTGTGTTATCAACCAAGAAAACTTCTGTATAAAATAAACTGTACTATAAACTAAGAAAGGGCATATTTCTAGAAAGAAGATAGTCTTCCTGGTACCCATAAGTGGAGTCCAACAATGCAAAATTTCACAGTGTGTCCTCAACACCGTTTCCCAGGAAAAAGTTATCCCTGATTCATAAACAAGATACATTTCTCCTGCCATAAACAAGATACATTTCCACTGCGGAGAATGGTAGTTAGAGGATATTGGCCTATAATTTGTCATTCAGCTCTCCTCCTGTTCTGATTTTATGCACATAGAATAATGTTTTGCTTATAATTTGGTTTTCCATACACATCTGGCTGGGGGAAGAGAAAGTGCAGATCACCAAAAATGAAAATGTAGCCTGACTGATACTTCTCAACATAAATTAATAATTCAAATGTCACTCTTTGATTCTCTACACCAGAAGTAATCCCCACTCCTTCTAAGCCTTTTTCTTTTACTTCTCCAATGCACTTATTTGCTCTGCTTCCTTACTGTTAATTGTTTACGTGTTTATCTCTTTGAGCAAACTGTAAGCATTCTAAACTACATGACTATGCCAAATTCCTTTTTGGTTTTACATAGTTTCCTATCAATCTTTGTTCCTAGGTGATACTTAAATGTTTGATTAATAAATGATTAGATGAATACTAGCATCATGTGGTTATTCCCTTCCCAGTAAAGATGAAGAAGTATGCTCAAAGATTGCACTTACCTTATTCTTTTCATTTTGAATAATTTCTAATAGTTGGTCTGTTTGTCCTTCATCTATACACCTTTTGCCTGCTAACTGAAACAGACTAAAATCTTCTTCTTTAAAATCTTGCTCTTCTAGGATTTGCTGGCAAAAACAAAACAAAAACAAAAGGACAAACAAAAAATAAAAACAATATAATAACCACTTGATTTATTTTCTCTCTCTGAAAAAGGAAATCTATTTTAATTCTAAATAAGTTGCATATAAGTACACATATAAAAAAAGGATCACCCTAATAAATACTTTAATGATCTTGAAATCCACTGTACCAAGAAATCTATGAAAAGATCAGTATTAAAAATTAAAAAGGTTATTAAGACAAAGATGTCACTCAGAGAAATAATCCAATTTACCTTCCAATCCTCATACTATTTATTCACAGGTCAAAAAAAGCAAGGATTAAAGAAGATAAAACCCATTGAGTGACATCAAATGTAATGAAAAGTAATATGTCCTTCCCATATTTGAAAAGGTATTTATTTTTACAAAAAGAAATGAAAAAATTACTTACACATCTTTTTATTATGGATTGAAGTTCTTCCACAGCCATTCCTGGTTATTTTTCCTAGTTTCGATGCTGAAATGTCCTAAAATACACTGAACTATAAATAGTTGATATTACATTTCAGTATTCATTAACTATGTTTTATTCTGTTGCATCATTAGAAAACACAATGAAGAAAAGAGAAATTTTTAAAGCTGAAAATGTTATTACTGAAGGTTAGTGTGTCAGACTAAGAAAATATGTTTATTTTTATAAAAAGCTCTTAGCATCTTTTAAGTTTTCAGGAACGTAGTTTTGAAAAATACACTTAAAGGTGAAAACAAACAACCTTTTAGAGCACTCCCAAGAGGCAGGGCAAGTATGGACATCAGAAAGTTTTAATAAGACCAATAATTTCTTTACTGCAAAAATTTCCAAAACGTGGACCTGAAATCAAAGTTCCTATCATTAGGGAAGGAACTTCTAATGTCCCATTTGTCAAAAATATGGGTACAACACAACTAACTCACCCAGAGGGGGTAAAGATTCGGACGCTCCCCACCCCAAGTGTGACGGAGGCATTTCTCTTTAGAAGCTGCAGTCCCCCAAATAATCAATTTATCAATGAAATCTCTAGATCGCATAGAAATAGGGGAACCGGGGGCCCTCAAGAGAACATTTCTCCGGTCCCGTAGGCCATCGTTTCTCCCAGCCCACCCTGCAAGAGGTGCTCGGGTCAGCGGGGTCCTCACCGCCGCGCGCTCGAGGGCGGATAAAACCCCAGCATGCGTGCGGACGGCATCCCGGGGAAGCCATTTCTCCCCAGTCCAGTTCGCCCAGACGTTCAGCCCTAACCATCTCGCGAGGCTTGGTTTGCCCAAAGCGCCAGGTCTTCCAGGCCTCACAGCGCACTCGCTGGCCGGGGCAGCCGGGGACCTCCCCGCGCGTACACTTACGGGCCGGAC
>JAQZBX010094576.1:0-12012 GCA_029593785.1 Cabassous unicinctus | reverse complement strand
TTATTCCTATTGAATTAAAAGACAAATGCATAAAACCATTTTTATAAATCCATATTAAAGTATAATGATGCAGTTTGTGACAATAACATAAAGGAGAAGGGTGGAGATGTATAAAAGCAGAGCATTTGTATACTACTAAATCTAAGTTGGTTTTAATTCACACTGATTTCTTATAAACTTAAGATATTGTAATCCACAGAATAACAATGAAGATAAAAAAAAAAGGAAAGGAAATCAAAAGGACTCATTAAAGTAAAATGAATTAAATGCAAAGGAAGGAGAAATGGAGAATGAGGAAAAAATGTATGGCATATAAAAATAAAAAATGACAGCAATTAATTTAAATGTAAAAGTGGTAACTTTCCATTTAAAAGGCAGAGGTTGGCAGGGGTGATTAAAAAATGAAACATGATCCAACTCTAAGCTTCCTAAAAGAGCCTTGACTGTAGATCCAAATATACTAAGTTGATAGTGAATAAATGGAAAATGATTGTCCTGGCAAATAGGAAACAAAAGAGAGCTGGGGTGGCAAACACAAATATCCGATAACATGAACTTTAAGACCAATATATTTACAAGAGGAAAAAATATTTTACAGATGGGTTAAAGGTAAAAGCATGAAAAATATATAACAGGAAGACAAGAGCCAGCAAAAATATGAATGATAGAAATTAAAGGAGAAATAGTTCTGCAATAATGCTTATCAAATTCAATATCCTATGCTTGTTTAAGGTTAGAGCTACCAGACAGAAGATCAACAGGGAAACACAGGTCTTAATCAGCACTGTAAATCAACTAGACCTCACATAAACATGTACAGAACACCAAATAGAATAAAATACATATTCTTCTGATGTGCACATGGGACAGTCTTCAGGATAGACCATAAGTTAGGGTACAAAGCACCTCTCAATAAATTGAAAAAGAATGAAGTATACAAAGTCACATGACCAGGAAGGAATTAAGCTAGAAACCAATGAGAGAGGAAAATTGGAAAATTCACAACTAAGTGAAAATTATAAAATACACTCTTAAACTACAGACTTTAGAGAAATAAAAGGTGTGATAAAAGATTTTGAACAATAGTACTACAACAAATTATATAACATATAAAACAGAGAAGTTCCTAGAAGCATACAAACTACCAAAATTGACCCAAGAATAAATAGAGAATAAAATCAGAGCTATAATGAGATTGAACGAATAATCAAAAACTTCCCAATAAAGAAAAGTCCAGGAGCAGATGGCTTCACTGGTTAATTAAAAAAATATTAGTTAACACTAATATTTTTCAAACTCTTCCAAATATCAAAATAGAAGGTGAGAGAAATTTCCTACCTCATTTCAGGAGGCCATCATGGTCCTGATATCAATGATTCCACAAGATATTACAGACCAATAGTTATTTTGAATTTGTATGCAAAATCCTGAAGATATTAGCAAATCAAACACAAAAGCTTATTTACATGATTATACAGCATGATCAAGCAGGATTTATCCCAAGAATTCAGGGGTGGTTCAATATGTAAAAATCAAGCAATACAAACTTACCATAGGCACCTCCGCTCGGGCCCCAAGAGGCGGCTGGGGCGGGTGCGGGCTGTGAAGCTGGCAGGGAAGCTGGCGGGGCCTCAGCCTGGCTGCAAGGGCCTGGGGATGCCGCTTGGGGCCATGTGGCCACTCGCAGGATGCTCAGCCACCACCCACTGCCCGCCAAGTCGCGCGAGGAGCGCCAGTCCCGCGGTGGGGGCGCCGGCAGAGATGGGACGTCGGGCAGCCATAGAATGCAAAACAAGGTTCCTGTGAGCTGCAGGTGTGAAGGCTGCTGGGGAAGGATTCCCTGCACAGAAGCACGAGTTCCTGGAAGACTCTTTAGTGCTGACAAAAGAAGCTTCAGAGTGAGTCGATCCCCAACAGCGAGATACTCTGGGCCCGGAAGCAGGGCAAACACATGTAGGTACAGCTCTATGGCGCACACCTGGCCACTGCTCACCGCCAGTGTCAGCAGCAGGGGGCCCCGGACTTCTCCAGCAATGCAGAGTGTGAGCCCACCCCTGTCTTTGGCTCCAGGGCAGCCACTGCCCTCGGAAGTCACACCCTCATTGGCAGGAAAGCCACTAAGAAAACTGATAAACCCAGATTAAAAGGTAAGGATGATCTAGATGTAACAGAGCTCATTAATGAAGATCTTCTGGATCAACTTGTGAAGTATAGAGTGAAACCTGGTCATGTTGTAGGACCTACCAGGAACCAGGTCAGTTCTCTAAGAAATCCTTTCTCTAAATCTCTCTCTGAGAATAGCAATCTATCTGAATGCTATGTCTTTGGCACACGCAACTTGGTCTCCTAATTGTAATAACTGTATAGAAACATTTGTGTACACTTGGCTGAAGAGCTAAAATAATGTGATTTCACCTTGATAAATGCAGTAAAGCTTTGAAAAGAAATCAAGACATATAAATGGACTTCATTTTAAATGTTTTGGAATTTAGACTAGTAGATCACTTTGTGGCAATATGAATAATATTTTTAGCTCTGGAACTTTTTGTAGGCTTTAGTTTTTAATATGGACATCTTATTTCATTTTTGAGAAAAATGTTTATTGTTTTTGTGTATTTGGAAAACAAAAAGGGTGAAACATGGTAGTATAAAGTGAAGCTACACATTTAAATACCACGGATTCTTATAGAACAGTTTTAAGATTCATTCTCTGCCGAATTAAGAGATATGTGAAACATAATGAAATTTGATAAGAGGAAAAGTAATTTGGGGTTGCACAATTTGAACAAAGTTTGATAGTGGTTATGGGGAAAAGTACAGCAATAATCTCTTCTGTAATTTTTATTAATAGTAATGTTATTGTAGCCCTATTGTACTCACTTTTTAAATGATTTCTAGTATCATGAAAATACTACTTCAGTAAGACCCATTTAAATACAGTTGGTTTTTAGCAGAGATCTTTTATTGCAAACATACATTGTTTTAGAAAACTGTTAGCTGGCTACACGTTTTAAAAGCTGTTAGCTGGCTATGTTAGTTGATGGCAGTTAAGGAACCTGGTTCAGGTGGAGGTTGAGGTGGGGACCTAATGAAGGAAGAACAACTACACAGTATCTAAGGTGATTCTGCAAATAGAGGCATCAAACAGCAAGTTGGAGAGCCAAGGGCACAAGTGGAGGCTTTGGGAAACATGATGCCTGTCCCTGCTCTTGTCTCCAGCTCTCACTTGACCCATGGGACACTCTCCACTGCTTTCTCCCCCAAACTAATGAATTAGTGCTCATAAGGACAGCCAAACCTTCATACTGAGTATCCTGAATTGATAGGAGCTGGCTTTGGGATGCTCTGCATCCTGGCTGGCACCCAAATGCACCAAGCAGACAGGATGCTCACCTCTTAGTCATTCTCATGATTTTTCTTAACTGATGCTGACCCATCTGTCTGTGCCTACCTATCCTGTCATTTACATGAGGTGAAAGTTTAGGGGGCTTACTTTTCTGTCCATGTTCTTCTGTATCCTTGAGGAGTTGTTTAGATCTGTATTGAGTGCTGCCAAACACAGAGTCCATAGTGTCAGAGGACTGGCCTCCACCACAGAGGACTCAAGGGCTTTGTTGGCTGGTGTCATCAGGGCAGTGTTCTCAAGGACTTTATGATGTATTTCAATGAAAGCAGAAATAATTGTGGCTAGCTCTCTTCCTCCATACAACATGCTGGCACTTTACTACAAGAGCCATAGCAGTACACTGTATATACCAGGGTCTCCCAAGGAAACTCAAGGAGAACTGGGTGTTGTTCCAGCTTTCAGACATCACCAGCAGAGCACCACAAGTCTGCTCCAGGACCACCTGGAGGGTAATTGGTGACCATCAGTAGGCCCTCCATGGCTCCAGAGGTCACTACAGTTCTGCTTCTGAGTGCTAGTATCCTTTTAGGCACAGCTGACTGTGGAATCCTCTGGAAGGTTCTATCTCAAATAAAATCAAATGCCTGACAACCAGGACACACTGTCAGTTGGGCAGGAGGAGGGGGAGACCAACAAGGTTTGCTAAATCAAGGACTTCTAACTTTGTTCTTTGTACAAATAGAAAGTGGCATTATTTGTACTGTGCATTAATGAAAGCAGAATTGGCTGATGAAAGGCAAAGGAGACCAGTCCATGCACTCTGACCCATCTGTGCGCCACCTGTGCCTAGAGCAGAACTAGAGCATCAAGCAGTGCCATGCCCTCACCACTCCCTTGCACAGAAGCATGTCAGGGTGGATGGTGGGACATATGCCACAGAGGACTCCTGTGCCCACATCCTTGGGTGGGATTATTCTCCAGCCTAAGAGTCTCCTTCTGCCCAGGAAAGCATGATCCTGGCTACAGAGGTTACCGGGATCTCCCTCCCCTACAGGTTCACTTTTCCTTAAGACAAGCAGGGACAGAGCACTTTTGTAGGGTCTCACCAAAATAACAACTAACAGACCAGGATGTCAGTCATAAGCTTTCAGAAGAAATCCGTTGGGACTGGCAACGTCTTAACATTTCATGGATTTTCTGTGGAGCCACTTGGTACCCCTCTCATCCAATCTTCCCTGATGGGGGTCTCTCCATCTGGGGGTGACTTATAGCTCAGGATCCTTTCTTCTTGTGGCCCTGTTGTCTTCAGCAAATGCTTCCCAGGGATGCTCTCAGAAGTGAGTCTCCACAGTGGGAGTGCTCCCTCTTTACAGCTGAATTTGTCACCTTTTATTTCATTAAACCCCATGGAAAATAGCAAGTGTTAGAGAGGATATGGTGGAATAGGAGCCCTCATTCACTACTGGTAGCAATGTAAAACTGACAGATTGATGGTTCTTCAGAAAACAAAGTATAGAATTACCATATGACCCAGCAGCCACACTACTAGGTATATACCCAAAAGAATTGAAAGTAGGGACTTGAACAGATATTTGGGCAGTGATGTCCCTAACAGCATTATTCAAAATCACCAAAAGATGGAAACAACATAAGTGTCCATCAACAGATGAGTGGATAATTAAAATGTGGTATGACATATAATGGAATATTATTCAGCTGTAAAAAGGAATGAACTCATGGCACATGTGACAATATGGATGAACCCTGAAGACTTTCCATTGAGTGAATTGAACCTGGCACAAAAGGACAAATATTGGGTTATCTCACTTTTATGAAATAATTTGAATAAACAAACTCAGAGTCAGAAAGTAGAGTATTCATTACCAGGCGATGGTGTGGGTATATGTAATGAGAAGTTAAGTCTTAAAATATGCAGGCTTCCTGTTAGGAATGAAGGAAATGCTTTGGTAATTGATGTTACTAATGGTAATACATGGAAGATAATTAACAGCACTGAAACATAGATCTGCATGTGATTAAAAGGGGACATGTTAACGTGTATGTATGTAACAGAATAAATTTTTAGGAGGTACTGGGGATTGAACCTGGAACCTTGTATGTGCAAAGCAGGCACTCAACCACTGAGCTCCACCAGCTCCACCAGAATAAAATTTTTTAAAAAATCCATGGAACTTCAGTACACAATTCCAATGCATGGGTAGTGTCTCTCTTGTTTTAAGTTGTTTTTCTGTAATGACAAATGATGTTAAATATCTTTATTTGTGCTTATTTGCCAGTTGTATACCTAATTTGCTCAGGTGTCCATTCATTTTCTAATTTTTTAATTGAAGTGGTTTGTTTTCTTTTAATCAAGCAACAGGCCTTGTTTGTATTTTAGTACAAATCCTTTTTAGATAGATGGGTTTTACAAAACTTTCTCCCATTGCAAGGTTGAGGTCTTTTAATTCTTTTAACAGTGTCTTCTACAGAGTAGAATTTTTAAATTTTAAAATAAAGTCCCATTACCATTTTTTTCTTTCATGACTCTTTAGGTGCTGCATATAAAAATCATCAGCAACCATAAAGTCATGTTTCTTTTGTTGGATTCTCAAATTTTTATCATATTCCATCTTATACATAAACCTATAAACTATTTTGGGTGGGTTTCTGTGTAAGATGTAAAGTTTCTGTCTTCATTTTTTTCTATATGGCCATCCAGTTGTTCCATTGTCATTTGTGGAAAGGATTATGTACACTTGACTATATTTGCATGGGTCTACATATGGGCTGTATTATTCTTTTCCATTTTTCTGTATGACGAGGTCACACTATTAATTAGTGTAGTTTTATAATAAGGATAGGAAACAGGAGTATGAGATTTTCAATTTTGTTCTTCTGAAGCATTTTGCTTGCTACTCTAGGAGTAGAAACAGTCAATATCTACAAAATACTTCCCTGGAATTCTGAATGAGATCTTAAAAATATTGAGTCTTCCCACCATGAATAAGGAATATTTCTCCATTTATTTAACTTTTATTTCTTTCAAGTTTTCATAGTTTATGAGATAAAGATATTTACATGTTTTCTTAGGTTTAACCAAAGGAATTTAATTCATGTGTTTACTATTG
Organism: Cabassous unicinctus; assembly: GCA_029593785.1. Taxonomy (NCBI): domain Eukaryota; kingdom Metazoa; phylum Chordata; class Mammalia; order Cingulata; family Chlamyphoridae; genus Cabassous; species Cabassous unicinctus. The sequence goes on along the minus strand of JAQZBX010094576.1, from coordinate 5,538 downwards.
TAAATTCATTTGTTTTGTGTGTGTGTGTGTTTTACTTCATTGTTCATTGCATGGAAGGGGAAATTAATTGACTTTTGTATGTTTACCTTGTACTTTTCTTCTTGTTCTCTCCATGAAGTCTCATCAAAACACTTGATAGCTTCATTTCCTTTGAACTTGCAAATTTATAGCACTGAATAAAGTAAACATATAATTTCAGAGATTCTGATGATGGACTGCAGGGTGCACATGTCCACACTGAACAATGAACACCAAGCTTCCTGTGCCACACCCTGGCTGCCAGGAGAGGGTGTCTGGCCTGTCTTTTTGACCCAGCTGAATATTGACCAAGTGGAGAAGGCCTCCCTGCTGGCCCTGCATCTTTGGTGCACCATCCTCTGTGAGGACAAGTGCTTCATTGTGCAAAACTGATGTATTACATGCCAGTGACCATGGGACAACTTGCATCCTGTCCATACTTGTTTAAAAAGGTTCATTCATGAGTTTTCTTTACTGTTAGTTTCTTAAAATATCTATCCCAGGTCTTCCTGCTTGAATGTGCTTCATCAGTGGTTTCTAGTTTTCATGTTCTAGTTTTCATAGTATTGTTGGCTTGTTTGTATCTTTGTATTTCATCTTGAAAAGGTATTGAATTTTGTCAAATGGTTTTTCTGCAGCAATTGGCATGATCAAAGTATTTTTTTCTTTCTTGAATTAATGTTGCAGGTTACTTTGCTTCTTAAATACATTTTATTTTTTAAAAATATTTTATTAGAGAAGTTGTAGTTTCCAGAAAAATCATGCATAAACTACAGAGTTCCATAAAGCCCTGTCACTGGCAGTTTTCCCTTGCCATTAATGCAGTATTTTTGTTATAATTGAAGAAACAACATTATTAGAATTATACTGTTAACTGTAGTCCATAGTTTACATTAGGGTTCACTGCATTTTACAGTTCTTTGATGTTTGAAATTTTTATTCTTGTAACATACATACAATCTAAAATTCTCCATTTTCAAATATACAAATTCAGTGGTGGTAATTTCATTCTCAGTATTGTCACTGCCATCCACTACCAAATTTTTCCACTACCACATAGAGAAAAGTTACCAATTAAGCCACAAACCCCCATTCCCTACCCCTTCTAACCTATATTCTAGGTTTTGATGATAGACTTTATTTTTCAGAGCAGTTCAAGGTTTGCAGAAAAATTGTGTAGAAAGTCATTTAGTTCTAATCTCACCTTCTCGACAACCTATGCACACAGTTTTTTTTAATTAACATCTTGCATTACAGTGGTGCATTTTTTACAGTTGATGAACCAATATTGATGCATTTTATCAACTAAAGTCTAATTTACATTAGAGTTTACTCTTTGTGTTATGTAGTTCTATGGGTTTGACAAATATCTAAGGTCATGTATCAATTATAGTATCATAAAATAGTTTCACTATAACCTTTAACACAGGTGGCTATGGCTAGTACAAACCTTTAACTATTTTTAACAACCGCCATTTGGAAGATGTCATGAAACCTGGACAAGTTCTGAGTTGGGAATGAAAAAAAAGTGGGCCCCAAAACTAGTCATACAGAGAGCAACCAGACAGGTCATAATGCACAAACACAATATTTTGAAAACATGGTCCATATTTCCCCCTCTGATCCTAGCATGCCACATCAGGAACATGAGCAACTGACCCCAAAACCTCCTCTAATGTAAGGAATGGGGGACCTTAGGTCAGCATATCAATATGCTACAACATTCTCTTATGAAATTTAGTGGCTTCTTTTTCATTAATCACATCCCTGGTTGTGTCATTATTTATATGATTCCAGAGTTTCTAAAAAGTTAACTTAGGGAGAATTGTTGGAAGATAGCATCAGATTAGGCAGGCAGGCCTCATCTCTGTCACAAAAACAGTGGAGAAACAGCCAAATACTGTCCATGGAATCTGCTTTGGGGGTCAACAGACCAGGACAGTGCTTCACAACTCCCAGGAGGGTGAGGGACAGAGAGATGAAGAACCCAAAACAACAAATGTGAGTTATCAAACCCCCATGGTGGCCAGGGAGGGCTACCCTCCCCCACCACCAAGATATTAAGCTGGGGTAAAACCCCTACCTTGCTTCAGCTGACTGAGAAGGGAATAGACACCTTCCTCTCTGTCAAGTGTTACAAGGGAAAAGGGAGGGAAAGTCAGGGGGGCTTTCTTCAGTAAAATTGGCAAGCAAAGCCCACTTTGAATCACCTTTGACCAGACCAAAACACAGGAATACATAGCTTGAAACACCTCTGTGAAGAAATGCACTGATGAGGGCCATCTGCTGGCCAGTGTGGAAATTGCATGGACAAAACTGCTTTTACTCAAAAGCAGTTTGGGAGAAATACTGTGTGCCATTAGTGAGTCCCTGGAAAAATTTTGATAACTTAAGCTGAACTGTTTTAAAGACTTAGACTAAGCTAAACCAAATATCACAGAAGAACTGTCAAAAAACAATAGGCAAGGGAGAGAAATTGGCCATCAGAGAAAAGTCATCAACATATTCAGATGCCTATATTTCAGCAAAAAATTACAAACCATACTAGGAAACAGGAAGAGATGGCCTAGCCAAGGAATAAATCAAATATTCTGAAGAGATACAGGGTTTAAGAAAAATTAATCAGTGATAATTACACAACTCTCCTAAATCAATTCAAAGAATTTAAAGAAAATATGACTAAAGTGAAAACGGATATTAAGATGGCATTGGGTGAGCATAGAGGACAATTTGAAATCCTGCAAAGAAAAGTAACAGATCTTATGGGACTGAAAGACATGATGGATGAGATTAAAAATAGATTAAAGGCACATAAGAGCAGATTTGAATTGTTAAAGACAGAATCAGTGATTTCAAAGACAGAATATCTCAAGTGGAAAAGACAGGAGAACAGAAAGAGAAGAGAATGGAACCAATGGAACAGGGTTTCAAGGAATTGAATTTCAATGCAAAACATACAAAAACATACATTATCGATGTCCCAGAAGGATAAGAGAATGGAAAAGGAACAGAACGAATATTTGAGGAAATAATGACTGAAAACTTTCCAACTATTATGAAAGACAAAAATATCAATATCCAAGAAGGACAGTGCACATGGAACAGAACTAATCTGAATAAATATACCCTGAGACATCAACTATTTAGAATGACAAATATAAGAGATAAAGAGGGTATTCTGAAAGCAGCAAGAAAAAAGCAAAGCATCACATACAAGAGAACCTTGATACAATTAAGTGTCAACCTCTCATCAGAAATCTTGAAGGCATGAAGAAAGTGGTATGATGTATTTAAGGTATTGAAAGAGAATATCTAGCAAAGCTGTCTTTCAAAAATGAGAGTGAGTTTAAAGTCTTCACAGACAAACAAAAATAGATAGAATATGGAACCCAAAGACTGGAATTACAAGAAACACTAAAGGGAATGCTGCAGCCTAAAAGGAAAAAAAAGAAGGGTGAGAGAATTGGAGAAGACTGGAGAAATGAAGATTATTAGGAAGGGTTAATTAAAGGGTAAAAAGACAGACAATAGTATGATATGAAAACAGAAAGCCAAAGGATAAAATAGATGAAGTAGTTAATGCCTTCACAGTAATAACATTGAATGTTAATGGCTTGAATTCCCCAATCAAAAGACATAGAATGATAGAATGATAGAATGAATTACAAAAATGAGCCATCTATATGTTGTCTACAAGAGATTCACCTCAGACATAGGTCATAACCAGGTTAAAAGTGAAACATTGGAATAAAAGATATTCCATGCAAATAGTAACCAAGAAAGAGTTAGAGTAGTGATACTATCAGACAAAACAGATTTTAAATTCAAAACTGTTTGTACCCTAAAACAGCAGGATATACATTATTTTCAAGTTCTCATGGATCCTTCTCCAAGATAGACCATATGCTGGGACACAAGTCAAGTCTCAATAAATTTAAAAAGATTGAAATTATCAAAAAACTTTGACCATAATTGAATGAAGCTGAAAATCAATAATGAATGGAAAAGGGGGAAAGTCATATATATATATATATATGGAGGTTAAACAACACACTCTTAAATAATCAGTGGGTCAAAGCAGAAATTGCAAGAGAATTTGGCAAATATCTTCAGATAAATGAAAATGAGAACACAAAATATCAAAACCTTTGGGACACTGCAAAGGCAGTGCTGAGAGGGAAATTTTTTAGCCCTCAATGCCTAAATTAATAAGGAAGAAAAAGTTAAAATTTAAGACCTGACTGCACACCTGAAAGAACAAGAAAAAGAAATGCAAACTAAGCCCAAACCAAGCTGAAGGAAAGAAATAGTAAAGATCTGAGCAGAAATAAATGAAATCAAGAACAAAACTACAATAGAGAGAATAGAAAAGCCAAAAGCTATTTCTTTGAGAAGATCAACAAAATTGACAAACATTTAACTAGACAGATAAAGAAAAAAAAGAAAGAAGATGCAATTAAATAAAATCATAAATGAGAGGAGGGACATTAGCACTAACTCCGCAGAAATAAGAGATCATAAGAGGATACTATGAACAAATGTATGCCAAAAAATGACAAAATGTATATGAGATTGAGAAATTCCTTGAAACACCTGAACCACCTACACTGTCCATAGAATAAATAGAATACCTCAGGAAACCAATCACAAGTGAAGAGATTGAAACAGTCATCAGAAACCTCGCAAAGATGAAAAGCCCGGGACCAGATGAATTCAAAAGTGAGTTCTACCAATCATTCAAAGGTGATCTAATATCAATCCTGTTCAAGCTCTTCCAAAAATTGAACAAGAAAGAATACTACCAAACTCATTCTATGAAGCCAATATCACCCTAATACCAAAACCAGATAAAGAAGAGGGGCAAGATGGCGTCAGTTTAGGTGGGCACTTACTGACTTGCTCTCTCAGGATGGCTGATTGGGGACAGGGTCCTGCCCGGGGGGTCTGTGCTGGGGGCACATGGAGCAAGATTCTTGGGGACATCGATCTAGAGGGAGCTGGAGGGGAAGTGGATTGCTCGGGAAGGATTCGTGAGTTTTTCCCCTGCCTGTGGTGTTTGACACAGATGGCTGAGCCTCACCCTCAGGGAAAAAGGCTGGTCTGAGCCACGACTCCTGTCGGCAATCCAGTGAGAGGGAGCATTCTCCGAGAGTGGAAGGGTTCTGACAGAGGGTAGAGAGGGGTTTCCTTTCTGTGGATTTGGCTGCCTGGACCCCCTCATAGCTTTGGGGAGCAGATAAGCTGGCTTGAAGCAGCACCAGGCTGAGGGGAAGGGTGAATCTGCTGAGGAAGCCTGACTAACCCAACAGCCCAGTGATACTGAAGCTTGGCTCCAGAGGGGGCAGAGTCAGCCAATTTTATCATTCTGCACTGACAAGTATCAGAGCTTCAACACCCCTGGGGAGGCCAGGAAGTGGGAAGTGTTTGATTAGTTTCCACGAGTCTATTTGGGGTCCCCTCGGTGAAGGAGGTGGTCTAAAGAGGACTTCTTCTTTATTTCACCAAAAAAAAAAAAAAAAA
>JAQZBX010094575.1:0-12013 GCA_029593785.1 Cabassous unicinctus | reverse complement strand
AACTAGTCTGTTCCTTTTGGCATAATACCCTTTGATTGTTTTAAATCCAAAGGTTTTAAGTTCACTTGATTAAATCAATTTTATGCTTTTGTTTCAACCACATAAGTAAGGCATGACTCAGGTTAAGTCCTGTACCCTTGGTGGGCTGATATAAACAGGCACTCACACAGAAGAAGAAATGGGAAGAGGAAGGTCTACATAGACGCCAGAGGAGAGAACTTTGTCAAGTGACAGAAAGTTTATGGCTCAAACAGCCAAAGCCTTGGGAAGAGAGATAGGCCAATTACCCTACAATTTCCAACTGAGAAGACCTGGAGAGAAATGAGCTTTAGACTAGCCTACAGCTGATATCAGAAGATGCTGGACCCATGGAGCCTTAGGAGGAAGAAGGAAGGAGAGTCCAGGCAGAAATTGCCTGCCAACTTGCTTCAACACATAGCCGCTGACTTTGTTGAGAATATACCTCTTGTAGAACAATGAGTTGGACTCTTTAGGGACTTGTAATATTTTACCCCAGATAAATATCTTTTATAAAAGACAGAAGATTTCTGATACTTTACATCAGCCCCTTTTGGCTATTATTGCTACTAACCATGGTCTATAGTATAATTTATGATCTACACTTTGCACCACACTCTTTTATATGTTTTGACAAAATTTATAATGTCCTGTATCCAACATTACAATGGCATGCAGAACAATTATCAATGTCCCCCAAATGCCCCATGTTAAACATGTTCTTTTCTCTCCCTTCTGTCAGAACCTTTGGTGACCACTGTCTTTATAACAATGTTACAAGTTATTCCATTACTAAAATAATAATGAGTTTACTTTACTCCATAATTGCATTCCCCCTTTATGTTTGTTCATTCCTTAATCTTGAGGATTTGGGGATGGTGATGCACACTCTGCTTCTGTTTGAGACGGGGCTTAGATCCCATGGGCAGTTGTTTGGAACTGTCTTGCTTACAGTTGTAGATATTCTCTGTTTGTTGGGGAGATGGACATTATCCATCATCATCCTTTTGTTAGTTGTCCTGGGTGAGTCTGATGAATTACAGGGTAGGTTTTTCCTGCAACTTTGCTGAGATTCAGGACTCAACCAGTATATGAACAGCCAGTAGAATTAATTCTCTGGTACTTTTTTTTTTAGCGAGTATAGTGCTAATTTTAAGTTCAAATAAAATGGGTGAAGGACCATGTGTAGGAAAATTATACAGTAATTTTAATAATATTTGCAATAAGATTTATAGATACAATATATCTAAACCCAAAAAAGGTTATGTTGGGTAGGAATATGATTGGCGGGAAAGGAATATGATTGCAGTCTTAATTTTGAGAATAAATTTTTAGATATTTATGACACTGTACATATTCTCCTTATTTAAAAATAAAATTAGATGAGATTCAGGAGTTCAGGGGAAATGACATCAAAGTAGGTAGGCAGAACACAGGTCTTTCACAAAAAAGAATGTAGAAAGGGTAAAAACCTATCCTAGGGAGCAGAGTTGGAGATATAAGGTGAAGTGCTATGCATCACCCAGGAGGGAACTAGACAGATAAAAAAGACAAAGGAAGACCAAGAGTTACTCACCCCTGTGGCTGGAAATGGTACAAATTCCTCACCCTCACGGAAAATAGCCTCTGGTAAAGGCCTGACTCACTGCAATAAACTGAGTGGAAGGGAAAATTCCCTGGGAGGAAGAGGGGTCTGGTGGAGTATGGAGAGTGTTTTTTTTTTTTTGGTTGTTTTTGGTAAGTTTGGCCAACTGAGTCTCCTTTGAACCTCAGAAGAAACTAAGTCAGCCATGGGTAAAGGGGAGGGGGTGGAATCTGATCAGATAGTCTATCATACCCAGCCAATCTGTGTGAGAGAGTAACTAAGGTACAGAGGGGCAGAAATAGGCACCTAAACAGACTGGCTTGGCAAAATGTTAGAAGCCTAACTTGCTGAAGAAAAGGGAGTGGATAGAGCAAGATAAGCTTTCTGAAACCACCTTAGCTGTGGAATGGGTGAAGCTCAGTGGAGGAGTTCCTGACTTGCATTTACAAGGTCACTTGTTCAATTCCTGTCTCTTAATATGGAAGTAATCCACTGTGTTATCACACACCCAGCAGGTGCCTTATAACAGGGAACATACAGATAGATTTTTTTTGTTTATTTTAGATTTTCTTCAATCTCTTATTTTTTAAATTTTACTAGTTGCTTTTTGTTTTTGTTTTGCTTTGGTTTGGTTTTGGCTGTTGTCTCTTTTTTTTTTTCTTTTTTTCTTTATTTTATATTTTACAACCCATTATGTTACACCACCTGTGGTGAGCAGGCTGAAAGTTGATTTATTGATGGGTACCAGCAGCCTGAGAAGATTCTTAGGAGCTTAGAAGGGAAAGCTTTTTTTCCTGTTTTTTCTTCTTCTTGTTGTTGGTGCTGTTTTGTTTCATTTATTGTCTTTCCCCATTCTTTCCTTCCTTTCTTTTTTTAATTTATTTTTCTACCTACTTTATTTCTTTTTTATTCCCTTTATTTTTCTACCTTCTGTTTTCTTTTGTTTTTTCTTGATTTCACATATTTTGTGTAGCCTTCACTTTTTTCTTTATTTATTTCTCTTTTTTATTTCATATTCTTTGCTCTTCTTTTCTCATAATTTTAGACTTCTAATTCTTTCAATTTTTTTCTCTCTTTTGTCCCTTTTTCATTTTTTTTATTCCACCATTTTTATTCTTATTCTTTTGTCCTTTTTTGGATTTTTTACTCATAGTACTTATTTTTCTAGCTCTTGTAGGTTCTTCTTCTACATTTTTAGATTATTATTACTATTACACTTTTTCTCTTCTTGTCTCTCATTTATTCCAGTCCTAATATATATTTTTCAAGGGAACACAGGCATTTGCATGGATATAAAATAAGAAGAATCAAGTGTAAATAAAGAACCTTACCATACACACACACACAAAAAAACACAAAACAAAACCTAGAGTAGAAAAAGTATCTAACCAACCAAATAAGCCAATCAAGATAAACAGATGCCTAAAGCCCAACAAAAAATTAAAAGCCATACTAAGAAACAAGACATGGCCCAGTCTAATGAACAAACTGAAAAACAGGAGGAGAGGCAGAACATTGAACAACTACTCAAGGATGTCCAAAAAATATCATGAATCAATGTATGAAGTGAAAGAAGAGATAAAGTATATTAAGAAGACACTGGGGGAACATACTGAAGGTTTTGGAAATATCCATTAAAATATAACATATGATGGTGATGAATGACACAAAGCAAGAAATAAAAAATACACTGAATGCACAAAACAGCAGATTTGAACAGGCAGAAGAAATAACTATTAATGTCTAAGACAGCACATCTAAAACAAACAGACAGTAGAACAGATAGATAAAAAGATAGAAAATATTGAGCAGAGACTTACGTATTTGAATGACAACATGAAACACACAAATATAGGCATTATAGGCATCTCTGAGAGAGAAGAGAAGGGAAAGGGGACAAAAGGAGTGTTGGAGAAAATACTGGCTGAAAATTTCCCAACAATTTCAAGGGACATGGATACACATGGCCAGGAAGCACAGTGCACCCCAAACAGTATAAATCCTAACAAGTTTACCATAAGGCACATACATGTCAAATTTTCCAATGCTAAAGTCAAAGAGACAATACTTAAAGCAGCAAGATAACAGAGATCCATCACATGCAAGCGAAGCTCGATAAGATTAAGTGCTGATTTCCTATCTGAAATCATGGAGGCAAGAAGGCAGTGGTATGACATGGTTTGAGGTGCTAATAGAAAAAGAAAACAAAACTTCCATCCAAGAATTCTCTATCCAGCAAAGATGGAATTCAAAAATGTGGAAGAGATCAAAATACTCACCAATAAACAGAAATTAAGGAAGTTGTCATCAAGAAACATGCCCTTCAAGAAATACAAAAAGGAGTTCTGCAACTTGAAAACAAAAAAAAAAAGAGAAAAGGTCAGAGATGGTTGGAGGAAAGTGTAAGAGGGAAAACTTTTGTTAAGAATAACTACAAAACATAAAAATAGAAATGAAAACAGCATATGACATACATAAACCTAAAGAAAATTGGCTAAAGTAATTCCTTGACAGTAATAACACTGAATGGTAATGGATTAAAGTTTCCAATCAAGAGATGCAAATAGACAGAATGGATAAGGATATAAGTCCCATATATACGCTGTCTACAAGAAACTTAACTTTGACCCAGGGACAAAAGGAGGTTGAAAGTGAATGGTTGGAAAACAATTTTATATGCAAACAAAAACTAAAAAAGGGTGGGAATAGCTATACTAATATTGGAAAAAATAGACTTTAAATACAAAACTATTGTAGGAAACAAAGAAGGACATTATATATTAATAAAATGGGTAATCTTTCAAAAAGAATGAAAGATCATAAACATTTTTGCACCTAACAAGGGCACCTAAAATACATGATGCAAGCATTGGAAAAATTAATTGGAGAAATAGATGTCTCTACAATTAGAGTGGGGAATTTTAATATACCATTATCACCTTAGAGAGAACATCTCAACAGAGGATCAATAAAAAAAAAACAGAGACCTTGAATATTACATTAGATGATCTGTACCTAATAGACATATACAGAACACTACACCAAAATACAACTGGATATATATTCTTCTCGAATGCACATAGATCATTGTCCAGGATAGGCCACATGCTAGGCCACAGAAGCATGCTCAATGAATTCAGAAAGATTGAAATTAAACAAAGTAATTTCTCTTACCTCAATGGAATAAAGCAGGAAATCAGTAAGGGACAGGGAAGCATATTAGGCTCAAATATATGGAAGTTAAACAAAACACTCTTAGACAATCAATGGAAAAAGGAGTTAACTGCAAAAGAAATCAACAACTACCTTGAAATGAAAGAAAATGACAACCCAACCTATCAAAACCTTTGGGATGCAGTAAGAACTGTACTGAGAGGAAAATTCATAGCCATTAAATGCCTATATTAAAAAAAGAAGAAAGTGCTAAAATTAAGGCCTAACTGCACACCTGGAGGAATTAGAAAAAACAACAAACTAATCCCAAGGAAGTAGAAAGGAGGAAATAACAAAGATTAGTGCAGAGTTGAAAAAATTGAAAATAAGAAATCATTAGAATAAATAAACAAAAACAAAACCTGGCTCTTTGAGAAGATTAATAATATTGACAAACCTTTAGCTGGACTAATAAAGAAAAAAGAGATGATGCAAATACATAAAATAAGAAATGAAGAAAAGGTTATCACCAATGAACTCACAGAAATAAAGAGTATCATTAGAGGATACTTAGAAAAATTGTATGTCAATAAGATGGATAACTTAGATGAAATGGACAAATTCCTGGAATCACATGCACATTACATTGACAAAAGAAGAAATTGATGAAAACAGACCAATCACAAGTAACAAGATTGAATTATTCATCAAAAACGTCTCAAGTAAGAAGAGCCCAGGACCAGATGGCTTCAAAGGTGAATTCTACCAAGCATTTTGGAAAGACATAACACAATCCTGCTTAAACTTTTCCAAAAAGAATAGAAGCAGAGGGAACATTGCCTAACTTATTGTATGATGCCAACATCAGATGAATACCAAAGCCACACAAAGACACTGCAACAAAGGAAAACTATAGACCAATAGCTCTAATGAACCTAGATGCAAAAAATCCTCAACAAAATACTTGCTAATCATTTCAATAACATATCAAATGAATTATACACCATGATGAAGTGGGTTTCATAACTGATATGCAAGGATGGTTCAAAAAAATAAAATCAAACATTGTAATGCATCACATTAACATATTAAAAGAAATTAATCACATGACCATCTCAATTGATGCAGAAAAAACATTGAAGAAAATACAGCACCATTTCCTTATATAAATGCACTTTAAAGGATAGGAATAGAAAGAAACTTCCCCAACATGTCAAAGGGTATATATAAAAAACCCAAGGCTAACATCATATTCAATGGTACAAGACAAGGATGCCCACTAACATGCTTTTATTAAACATTGTGTTAGAATTACTTCCTTGAGCACTTAGGCAAGAAAAAGATATAAAATGCTTTCAACATGAAAAGAAATAAGTAAAAAATTCACTATTTCTAGAAGTCACCAGAATATACATAAAAATCCCTGAGAAAACTATAAACTTATAGAGCTTATAAATGATTTCAGTAAAGTGGCAGATATAAGATCAATGCACATAAATGAGTAGCATTTGCATACAACAATAATGAGTAGTCTGAGGATAAATTCAAGAAAATAATTCCATTTACAATAGCAACTAAAAGAATCAAATACCTAGGAATAAACTTAACTAAAGATGTAAAAGTCTTGTACACAGACAACTACACAACATTGCTAAAGGAAATCAAAGAAAACCTAAATAAATGGAAGGATATTCTCTGCTCAGGGTTTGGAAGATTAACTATCATTATGATGTTTATCCTACCCAAACTGATTTACAGATTTAATGCAATCCCAATAAAAATTACCATAGCATTTTTTACTGAATTGGAAAAGCTAACTATGAAATTTATTTGGAAGAGCAAAGGGCTCATATAGCCAGACATATTTAAACAGAAAAAGGAAATAGGAGGAATCACACTACCTGACTGATTACATACTACACAGCTACAGTGTTTAAAGCTGCGTGGTATTGGCACAAGGATAGATATACTGACCAATGGAACAGAACTGAGAGCTCTGATATAGTTCCTCACATATACAGTCATCTGATATTTGATGAGGCCATCAAACCCACTCAAATGGGAGAGAATGGCCTTTTCAACAAATGGTGCTTTGAGAACTGGATATCCATAGCAAAAAGAATGGGAAAAGATTGCCATCTCACACCCTATACCAAAATTAACTAAAATAGATCAAAGATCTGAATATGAGAATCAAGACCATAAATCTCCTAGATGATAATGCAGGGAAGCTTCTTCAAGATATGGTAGTAAGAAATGGTTTCATAAACTTTATACTCAAAACAAATGCAAAAAAAAGAAAGAATAGATAAATTAGTCTGCCTCAAAATTAAAAATTTTTCTGCTTCAAAGCAGTTTGTCAAGAAAGTGAAAAGGCAGCCTACTCAAGGTGAAAAAATATTTGGTAACCATCTTTCTGACAGGGGCATATACATATGTATCCAGCATATACATAGAAATCTTACATATCAGAAATGAAATGACGATCAACCCATTTAAAAAATGGGCAACTGGTTTGAATAGACACTTTTCCAAAGAAGAAATATGAATTGCTAAAAAGCACATGGAAAGATGCTCAACATCACAAGCTATTAGGAAAATGCAAATCAAAACTACAATGAAATATTGTCTTACACCTATTAGAGTGGAGGTTGTTAAAAAAAACAGGACTACAAGTGTTGGAGAAGATGCAGAGGAAAGGAACACTTATCCAGGGCTGAGGGGTATGTAGAATGCTGCAGCTATTGTGGAGGACAGTTTGGCGGTTCCTCGGGAAGCTATCTATACAAATGCCATATGATCCAGCAATCCCAACTGCTGGGTTTATATCCAGAAGAATTGAAAGCAGGGACATGAACAGATATATGCACATCAATGTTCATAGTGACATTATTCACTATTGCCAAAACTTAGAAACAATCCAAATTTCTATCAACAGATGAATGGATAAGGAAATTGTGGTATATACATACAATGAAACATTATTCAGCTGTAAGAAAGAATGAAGTATTAAAAGAATGGATAGCTTGGATGAAACTTGAAGACCTTATGTTGAGCGAATTAAGCCAGGCACTGAAGGACAAATATTTCATGACCTCACTGATATGAATTAAGGAAATTGAGCAGACTCACAGAACAGAGTCTGGAAGATAGATTTATAGGAGAGAAAAAGGGATTTGAGGATTGTGAGCCAGTGCCTATATGGGCTGTATATTGCCAAATGCTATTTCTGAATCTATAGAGATGATCATATGATTTTTTTCTTTCAATCTGTTATGTGGTGTATTACGTTGATTGATTTTCCTGGGGGAAAAAAAAAACATCCTTGCATACCAGATATGAAACCCACTTGGTCATGGTGTATAATTCATTTGATTTGTTGTTGAATATGATTAGCAAGTATTTTATTTAGGAGTTTAGCTTCAAGATTCATTAGAGAGATTGGTCTATTGCTTTACTTTCTTGTGGCATCTTTGTCTTTGATATTAGGGTGATGCTGGCATCATAGAATGAGTTAGGCAGTGATCCCTCCACTTATATTATTTGGAATAGTTTATGCAGGATTGGTGTTAGTTCTTTCCAAAATGTTTGGTAGAATTCACCTGGGAAGCCATCTGGTACTGGGCTTTTCTTAGATGGGCAGTTTTTGATGACTAATTCTATCTGGTTGCTTGTGATTGGTCTGTTGAGTTCATCAACTTCTTCTTTTGTCAAAGTGGGCTGCTTGTGTGTTTCTAGAAATTTGTCCATTTCCTCTAAATTATCCATCTTGTTGGCATACAATTTTTCGAAGTATCCTCTTATGATTCTCTTCTTTTTTTATTGTGGGTAAAAATCAATTTTTTCACAATACAAACCAATATTTGTAAAATGATATATAAATATATATGCATATATGTGCATTTGCTTACATAAATGTTATTTTTTTTCATATATATTTTAAAAGATGCTCAGATTGCATAAATGTTACACAAAAGTTATAGGGATTCCCATGATCTCCAGCTCCCATACAACCCATAACATCTCACATAAACATCTTCCATTAGTGTGGCACATCACGTGTAATGGATATACACATCCTGGGGTCTGCCACTATGCATAGACCACAGTTCACATCGTAGACCACACTTTCTCACACACAGTTCTGCATGGTATATGCTGATGTAAAATGGCCTAAATCCATCAACACAACGTCACTCAGGACAACCCCCAAGGCCTGAAAAAACCCCTGTATTACAACTGCCCTTCTGCTCCCCACCCCGAAAGTGTCTATTGGCCACTTGCTCCACCTCACTATTATAATTTCTTCCATTGCTTGAATCATAATATGTCTACAACAGAATACCATTAAGTCCACTCTGATCCATAGCTTTTTCCCCATTCCTGAGGGGACTCGAATGGTGATGCCCACTCCACATCCAAGTGAGAGTGGGCTTATATCCCATGGATATGGTGGATTGGATTATCCTACCTTCAGCTGCAGGCTCTCTCCATTCCCTGGGATGGCCGTTGTCCATCATCATCTCCTCACCAGGTAACTTGGCTGAGTCCATTGAGCTGTAGAGTAGGAATTGCAGCTCCACCAAGATTCCAGGCACAGCTGGCACATAGACAGGCCAGAGGCTCCAGTCTCTGGAAGTAGACCTACAAACTCCAGCCTCACATATAGATTTGAATAGAAGGGACTAAGGGACCATGTGCAGGGAGGACTTACTTGAGTCCAACTCTGTTACTCTCAGGTGCACAGATTCCAAAGTAGAGCCCAATGATAAGGCATCAGTCTCTGGGGCTATCCCCCCTTATATAGGACCTGGGTGTCTCCAGAGTCCTCAGGTTCAATTCTCTATGGGGTGATATCCACTTTAGAGTTCTATGAGATCCTACTGAGGTGTGCATAAGTGTTACCTCTGGGATGACCTCCCGACTCTCTTTGAAGTGTCTTAGCCACATGAAATAATTTGTTTTTACCTTTCCCCCTTTTATTCAATGTTTTTTTCCACTTGTGTTTCCAGTTGGCACTTGGTATTAATCCCTCGTTGCCAGAGAGGCTCATCCCCAGGACTCATGTCCCATGCTGGGGTGAAGGTAGTAATGCATTCATATGATACTCTTTAACCCTGTGTCATCAGTGGTGATATCTCCTTCCTTGATTCTTATTTTATGTATTTTTATCTTCTCTCTTTTTTTCTTTGTTAGTCTAGCTAAGGGTTTGTCAACTTTATTAGTCTTCTAAAAGAACCAGCCTTTGATTTTGTTTATTTTTTCTAGTGCTTTCTTATTTTCAATTTCATCTAGTTCTGCTGTAATCTTTATTTCTTTCTTTCTGCTTCCTTTGGGGTAAGTTTGTTGTTCTTTTTTTAATTCCTCCAGGTGTGCAGTTAGGTCTTTGATTTTAGCTCTTTTTTCTTTTTTAATATACACATTTATGGCTGTGAATTTCTGTCTCAGAATACCTTTTGCTGCATGCCATAAGTTTTGATATGTTGTATTGTCATTTTCATTCATTTCAAGGTAGTTATTGATCTTTTGCAATTTCCTCCTTGGACCACTGATTGTCTAAGAGTGTGTTGTTTAAATTCCATATCTTTGTGCCTAATCTGGTTCTCTGCCACTTCTGATTTCCAGCTTCATTCCCTTATGGTCAGAGAGATTACTGTGTATAATTTCAATCTTTCTGAATTCATTGAGAGTTGTTCTGTGGCCTTTCATGTGGTCTATCTTGGAGAATGATCCATGCGCACTTGAGAAAAATGTGTATCCCACTGTATTGGGTGCAATGTTCTGTATATGTCTATTAATCCAGATCCTCTAATGTATTATTCAAGTTTTTGGTTTCTTTACTGATTGTCTGTCAGGATATCCTGTCTAATAGTGATAGTGGTGTAGTAAAATCCCCAGTATAGTTGTAAGGGCATCTATTTCTCCACTTAATTTTTTCAATGTTTGCCTCATGTATTTTGAAGGACCATGTCAGATGCATAAATGTTTATGATTGTTCTTTCTTTTTAATAGATTACCCATTTTATTATTATATAGTGGTCTTCTTTGTCCCTTAGAATAGTTTTGCATTTAAAGTCTATTTTGTCTGATATTAGTATAGCTACTCTGTACCTTTTTTAGTTATTTTTTGCATGTAATATTGTTTTCCAACCATTCACTTCCAACCTTCTTGTGTCTCTTGGTCTAAGCTGTGTTTCTTGCAGAGAGTATATAGGTGGGTGATATTTCCTTTTCCATTCTTCCAATCTGTGTCTCTTGATTTGAGAGTTTAATACATTAACATTCAATGTTATTACTGTCAAGGAATTACTTAGTTTAACTGTATTCTCTTTAGGTTTATGAACGCCATATGTTTTTTTTTCTTCTGGTTTTATTTTTTTAGTTATTCTTACACTCTCTTCCAACTCTCTCTCTCTCTTATTTTTACCTTTCAGTCTACAGAACTCACTTTAGTATTTTTTGAATGGCAGGTTTCTTATTGAAAAACTCTTTTATTTTCCATTTATCTGTGAATATTTTGAACTCTCCCTCATTTTTTCTTCTTCTTTGATTTATTAATGTATATTTTGCTGATTTTTTTTGATTTTTTTAACTTTATTTTGTACATTTAATAATTGAAAATATATGCAGTTAAAAACTAAAAAGTAAACACAGATGAATAAATATATACATTTCTCAATTAAATGTAATGGATACATATAAATTTTTTTTTGAATCAGACAATATGTTACACAATATATTTGGTTCATAGTAGCACATCCATACAGTATTTATCCTTTTGTGTCTGGCTTACTTCGCTCAACATAATGTCCTCCAGGTTCATCCATGTTGTCATATGCTTTACGACATCATTTCTTCTTACAGCTGCATAATATTCCATCCTGTGAATAGACCACAGTTTATTCATTCATCTGTTGGTGGACACCTGGGTTGTTTCCAGCTATTGGCAATGGTGAATAATGTTGCTATGAACATCAGTGTGCAGATGTCTGTTCATGTCACTGCTCTCAGTTCTTCTGGGTATATACCCAGTAGTGGTATTGCGGGGTCATGTGGCAAGTCTATATTCAACTTCTTTAGGAACTGCCAAACAGTCCTCCATAGTGGCTCTACCCTTTTGCATTTCCACCAACAGTGAAGAAGTGTTCCTATCTCTCCACCACTTCTCTAAAACTGGTACTTTTCTGCCTTTTTAATAGTGGCCATTCTGATAGGTGTGAAATGAGATCTCAATGTAGTTTTTTTTTTTTTTTTTTT
>JAQZBX010094574.1:0-12012 GCA_029593785.1 Cabassous unicinctus | reverse complement strand
TGTATCAATAAAACCTTAGTGTTGTTAAATGCAATTATCAGCCTCTTAGCAACCCTTTTCATCTAGACAAACACAGGAAATAAACAACCCTGAATACTGATCATATTTCTGGATTCCTGTCTTTTTCTAGACTTTTACCCAGGAATATCTCACTTGATTAAAAACAAACAGGAAGAAATTCTTGTCATGCTTATGAAAAAAAAAGAAAAGAAAAACGGCTTTGCTGAGACTTACTGCCACTATGGAAACCACAGTCTGTAGACATGGGGCATGGCTGCAGAGGGGTGGAATATAGCAGTGGAGGAGGGGAGAGGCTGCAACTCCTGTGCCCCTGATGGACTTAGAAGGCCCTTTCTGGTCCCTGTGCCCTGCTTTATAAACACTGGGTTAGAGATCTGCCCTGCTTCCAAATGGCAGTGTAATGCTGATACCCAATAAATTCACCTACACACTGGATTTCTCCTTACTGTGGACTATAGTAAGACAGAGGTGAATGTCAATGAGATGGAAGGGGAGTACCCTTGGCAGGCAAGGATATCCAGGTAAGGAATCAGGTGGGGATTCTCACAGTTTAGGGACTAGGGCAAAGTTACAAATATTCTATTGTGATGTATCCTGAATCTCAGGCAGGGATTAGCCAGACAGGTGGAGCCAGAGATAAAAGCGTGGACACAGTATCTGTGCAGACACAGGCATCTGGAAACAGAAAGGAGACTCCCCTGCTCCTGCTTCTTCTGCTGTTCCCTATTTCCCTTAGTCTTCAATGTTGTCCCTGCTGGGGGAGCTGCTTTTACTGTGCTTCACCTAGAACCTAGGCAAAACTCAGGTCTCCTGCCTCCAATCCATATGAACACAGAGGACAAGGTGTTTCTTTGCTGTCCCTAAAGGAATGTGTATTGCTGGAGATTGTTCCACTATTGTATTGGTCATGTTTTTAGCAGACTTCTTTCCCCATTTATGTCATGAATCCAACAAATTCAGTTAGCCTGAACTTTTATCTCTTTGCTCAGGGACTTCCAGAAAACATCAATGTAAGAAGGGACTCATGAAGGTTTAGTTTTCCAACACGTAATCATGAAATATTTCTAAATAGTAATGGAAAGCTGAAAGAATTTTACAGTTGATTCTTATAGCTCGCAAAAAGAGATTCTACCCTTAACATTTGAATGCACTTGCTTTATCACACACCCCATTGGTAAATTGAATCAATTTATTTTTATCTATTTCAAGCAAAGTTGCAAACATCAGTAAACTTTTACCTAAGTAATTCAGAATGAATATCTTCAGAATTCAAAATTATTATTGTTGTCATTTTTACTAAATATTTACATACAATGAAGTACACATATCTTAAGTGATGAGTGTTAAAAAACATAAAAACTGTATACCTATTTAACCAAACCCCTATGAAGTTATAGACTATTAACCTTTATTCCAAAAATTATTCTCATGTCAACTCCCACCTAATAAATATGACCTCTATCTTATAAAGGTAACCAGTGTTCTGATTTTGTTTCCCACCACAGATAAATTTTCCTCTTCTAGGTAGTTCATATCCATCATATCATACTTTATTAACTTTGCTGGGTAAGTCTTCTTTCAATATTCAGTACAAGAATGTTGTATATAGCAGAAGTTAATTCTTTTTAATTTTCAATTGTATGAATTACCACCTACTGTTTATATATTCTCCTCCTGATGGAAATCTGGACTGGCTCCAGTTTGGGCTGTTATGAATAAATATGCTATGAGCATAATTGTAGATATCATTTCATAGGATTCTTGAGATAAATGCCAACATTTATTTGGAGTCTATGGACCAGAGGAGGAAACTTGCTCATGGTCCCACAAGTAGTCCCAGCAGATTCAAGAACATCTCTGACACCAGTGATTTGTGCTCTGACAAGGCACACTCCTGGCCAGGGTCCAAAAGAAGTGAGGGTTTTAAGACTTTATTACCCTATCTCCACTGGTTCCCCATATACTCTTTACAATGTAGAGATTATTGACCAAACTCCTGTGAGATAGAGAAAGCAGGTGAGATTTCCTATTTCTCCTTTAACATTGGCTTAGGATATGAAGAGGCTCATGAGATGAATCAGATAAAATTTCACTCATTTTGTGAACCTTGATACAGCCCTTCCTCTCTAAGCCTCAGTTTCCTCATGTGTAAATAAAGGGATTAACTGCATTGGCTGAGGATCATCTAGGCCTGAGAGTCTGGGGCAGGAGCTGCACACAAAGATTCAGGACTTTGATGGTTTAAGTGATACTGGAATGTCCTATTTCCCCTCTCCTATCTCTAGTCACCAGTGTAGACTCTGGAGGCCTCAGAATCATCCCTTCTTGCAAGCTCCATATGGGATACTGTGCATGCCTTCCCACCTGTGCCAGCTCCAAGGATCCCATGATAGTCAGGGAGGAGCTGCATGCCTGAGCAAGAGCTCACTTACTCTGTGGCCTCCTGGTGATTCTCCTTTGATATCCCGCTCCACCTTTCTGTCAGAAATGACTTCTATAGCACATGAAGTGCTGGGGTCCTGCCCCAGGATTGTCCCTTGGAGTCTAAGGAGATTAAGCAATATTGTGTGTGCGTAAGTGACTTTATGTGTATGTGTGACAAGGAGATCAGACCCATCAGAGTTGATGATCTGGCACCTGGTAAGTTCCTTAGACTAGCAGAGGGGCTAGGTGGGTTGAGGGAAATTTAGAATGAGCAAGATGGGAGATAATGAATATTAGTTGTGGCCCCAAGCTTACCTGCAAAGCAGTGGATTTATGGTGTCAATAAACTTTCTTTTGCAATATTCCTACAGGAAGAGAGGCTACCTGGAATCCTGAGGGAGTGATATAAAGAGAGATCCAAGTGGCACAAGGGATGAGCTGGATGGACATGGAGATGATCCACCAAGATTACCCTATTGTGAAGAACTTTTTGCCCAGATTCTGTGTTGAGAAATTAATCTGGTTCTGCTAAGGATGAAATACAATGAAAGCTAACAAATTCTTATGAAATTATTGTACCGATGAAAATATTTTCATCAAGACTGATGTCCATGAATTAATAGGAAGAAAAACCCAGGCTGAAAAAGGTGAGAATGGGGTGGGATGGAAATAAAGGTAAGCATTTATATTGTTTAATTAGTATTTTCCACCATATAAGGCAAAAATTATCCTATGAATATTCACTTAGCTTTTTTTCCCTCTTTCTATGTGTGGTGCTTTCATAAATAAATTTATTGGATAATAGTGGAATCAATTCTATCTTCAATATTACTGAATTTCTTTGGATATTGGATGCTGACCATCAAGAAAGGTTGGGTTTATATATGACCCAATATGAAAAGGTACTCTTCTGATTTATAGTATGAGTTCATACTATGTTCATATTAAAGCCATTTTTTTATAGTATGGTTGATCATTATTTTTCTATCTGTGTATTGCTAGAATGTAAGAGGCAAGAATATTTGTTTTTGTACAACTGTTCATTTATTTCTGTAATATGTGGACTAATGCTTAGGCCATTAATGGTACTGGAGTTTGAGAGGACCCACGAAATAACCATCATTTAACTCTCTGCATTACTGAATAAAAGAAAAACAAAAGACTGCTAAACAGATATTAAATATCAGATTTTTATTGACAGAGATGTTGGGCAATGTGGTTTTGGTGTGTGGAAACAAAGAGGTTCTTAACTCTAGATCACAGCACTAAGCAGATCTGTCCAGACAGACCAGGAGAGAGTGGGCAATGACAAGCCTGCTTCTGCATGATAATGAATGCTTTTATATATTGAGGATGCAGAACACCTGCTTCCTGGTGGCTCTTGAAAAGATCAGGAAGGAGAGCATCCATCCTAAAAGCATCAAGGACTTAATTCATTACCTTTGCTTTGCTGAGAATATGCATAATATTTTTGTACAATATATTTTTGAATGAAATGAGACATAAATTATTTGACAGCATTACAAACTTTGTTACATCTCCTTGAGATTAACTGTGTAGGTATGTTCTTTGTAATACATTTAATCTCCATTTCATGACATATATTTTATTGACTCCATACTGGAGTCCACTTTGAAATAAGTTTGCTTTGACTTCCTTCACTTAATATATGTCATTATCACAGTCTGCATTTGCCCATATAAATAATTTTTGGTTCATCTATGGTTAGCACTGACCTACAATTTTCTAAATCTATCTCCTCCTGTTATTTTAATAATGAATTTATGTGTATATATTATAATGGTCAAAATCAGATTACCCAAAAGCTTTGTAGCTATCCTATAGTATCTCATCCAGTTGGGGAAACTCATCCCATATTTGCCTTCTGATTCATTTTTCTTTGTCCTGATGGCAAATATTTATATTTGAATTACAGATACTTTGAAGGAAATTTATTAAAGAATTTTTATTTTTACATTTTTTATCCATACAAAGAGTGATCATTCCAAAAACTCTAAGATTTTTCTTCTTTAAAATTTTACTGAATTAAATAATAAAATTATCTTTTACCATTCACTTTATCTTTTATTTGTAAGCATTTTTTATCAGTTTTGAATCAGTTTCCCACAGTTTTCTTATAATCTCCACTCATTTAAAAATGTTTTATTTCTTTTTCTTTTGTTCTTTTTCAAGGATGACCTCTGTTTTTATGTGTGATATTTCCTTTTTTAAATATCTCAGTGGTAACTTATTTGAGGTGACTTTCTTTTTCTTGTTAATCAAATTTTAGAACTCTTCCAATTTTAAATCGTCTAATTAAATTAGACGATTTACTTTTCCATTTCTGAAAAGAAATGTTGTTGGAATTTTGTTTGGGATTGTGTTGAACCTGTATGTCATTTTTGAATATAACTGACGTCTTAATAATATTTAGCCTTCCAATCCATGAGCATGCAATGTTCTTCCACATATTTCAATATCTTTTTATTTCTTTTAGTAAAGTTTCATAATTTTCCATGTATAAGTCCTTTACATCTGTATTCATCAGCCAAAGGGGTGCTGATGCAAAATACCAGAAATTTTTTGGTTTTAATAAAGGGTATTTATTTGAGGTAGAAGCTTACAGTTACCAGGCCATAAAGCATAAGTTACTTCCCTCAGAAAAGTCTATTGCCATATGTTGCAGCAAGATGGCTGCCAATATCTGTGAGGGATCAGGCTTCCTGGGTTCCTCTCTTCCCAGGGCTCCATTTCTCTCTGGGCTCAGCTCCTCTGCTATCTCCACAAGGTCAGCTGTAGACTATAAGGCAAACAGCTCATCTCTTTTCCTGGGACCTACTCTCCTTCTTCACAATGAAGCTCTTCTGTGTGCTTACTTCCCCAGGCCTTAGCATTTAAACTCTGTCTATATCAGAACACCAACATCAAAACCCCAGCTAACTCCTCTGCTCTTCCATGTAGTTTTATCTCGGAGTCCCTGCCCATTAAAGGGTGGGACTCAACATCCTACTAATGTGGTCTAATCAAAGCCCTAATCATAACTTAATCATGCCCAGAGGAACAGACCAGTTTACAAGCATAATTCAGTATCTATTTTTAGAATTCATAAATAATGCCAAGCTGCTATAACATCCTTGTTAAGTTTATTCCCAGACCCATCCACTCACTCAGTCCCATGCAGCTTGGGAGTCATACTGAGGCAGCATTGCCTTAGTCCCTTCTGTTACAGATTATAGGGCCACACAGAACAGTGAATTAGAACCCTGTGCATATCCAGGGTCAGGAACCAAAGTCCACAGACACCCAGGGCTGAATACAAGGTGCTGAGGCAGTGCTGCATAAAACTGGGTTCCCAGGGGGAAAGTATAGAGAGACCATGGCAAATAGGTTGTCAAGAGCTGTGCACACCAAATCCAGTTTCTGTTGGCTGGACTACTGAAACACAAAATAGACTTTTCTGGGTTGATCCATCTTTTTGCATTGATCCCATCTGGGTACATGAGGCAGGGTATGCCAATGGGGAAGAAACTGGAAACAGGAAAGCCTCTCAGAAAGAAAGTCAGTGGGGACTGAACTGCTGTAAGACAGGAGAGGACCAAGAGCCACAATATTTAAGGAAAAGGGGGCATTGAATGAGGGAGAGAATGTAAACAAATCATAAAAGATGTTTGTTTACATAGGAGCTGGGGAGAAAATTCTACACAAAAACAAACTGATCAAAATTCCAGAAGAGGAACCATGGAAAGTAAGCTTTCTCTTAGAGGCTTAACAATTGTAAAAAAAAAAAAAAAATGCAATATTAAAACTGTACCACATATCCAGGGAAAGAGTTAGAAGAAGAAGAGCTGAGAAAATCTGAACAGTTAAACACTGTCTACTTCAAAGTTCCAGAATAAGCTGGGCCAAGAGTCAAAGAAGAGCTTCAACATAAAACCAATTAACAATAAAACCATACACAGGAGGGATAAATGGACATTTGTAGTTGATTCATCAGGAAAATCAGATACCCAGACCTCAGCAAAAAATTACAAGCCATACTGAGAAACAGGAAGATATGGCTCAATCAATGGAACAAATTAAAACTTCAGAGGAGACACAGAATTTGGAACAATTAAACAAGGAATGTCAAACAAATCCAAATCAATTCAAGGAGATGAAGAAAAATATGGATATAGAGCTAAAGTAGAGAGGACAATTTGTGAGGATAAAGAATAATTTGAAAGTTTAAAAAAACAATTTTTGGAATGAAAGGCACAATAATGGGGAGTAAAAATAAGCTAGGGCATACAACAGCAGACAGTAACAGGAGGAAGAAAGAAACAGTGAATTAGAAGACAGGATAAATGACAACATACCATCAGAAAAACAATAAAAAATGAAAAAATAAATGAGCAATGCCTTGGGGATTTGAGTGACAACATGAAGCTCACAGTCATACACATGTTTAATATTTAGCATAAAGCATAAAATCATAATATATTTAGTATGTATTTCAGTATCCTGAAATAGAAAAACTTCCAGGCAAAAATTTTATCCAGAAAACTGCCTTTCAAAAATGAGGGAGTATTTAAGATGTTCACAGATT
Organism: Cabassous unicinctus; assembly: GCA_029593785.1. Taxonomy (NCBI): domain Eukaryota; kingdom Metazoa; phylum Chordata; class Mammalia; order Cingulata; family Chlamyphoridae; genus Cabassous; species Cabassous unicinctus. The sequence continues at coordinate 4,982 of JAQZBX010094574.1, read as the reverse complement.
AACAGATAGTGAGAGAATTTGTTAAGAGACCAACGTAAAAAGAAATACTAAAGGGCAGACCTGGGTCCCATGGATGCAGATGAAACCTTGAAAAGGTTGTCCTAAAGGTAAGACCGAGTTCCAGGTGTCCCAAAAGGCATTGTTGGTGAAAACTCCTTTTGTGGATGTAACAAAAGAGAAATTCAAGTAGAAATCCAGTTAGGTGGCTCTGACTCTATTTTAAGCACCTGGGAAATCTTAGTGAAGGAATTGTACAACTTTTCCTTTTTTATACATTTGGTATTATTGCTAAATAAATTGCTTAAAAAACTTATATTGCTACCATGGCACTAAAGCATTCAGAGGCCAAATCTACACAAATGCAGGTCAACCAAAGTTGTGTACATAATCAACCTTTTAAGAGTCTGGATATTATTTAGGAGGAAATGTGTGAATATTATATTAATAGTACTAGCTTTTGGGTGCCTGAATGGTTTGGGGTGTTTGTGAAAAACATGAGATATTTGTATTAGTTTTTTGCAGGAACTCCTTTCTCTGCTGCATGTTCTGAAGGTTGATTGCCCTTTGCCCAGGTTGAAAGCCATGGAGAAGGACATGTATTATATAACTCCATTTGCCAAGCCTGGGGCCTGCTACTGCAGAATTTTTTGGGAAAGTCTTTTGGGAGACCTTAATGTCCTTGGGTACATGAGGAAATGACTTGATCATGGGGAAATTTGCAAGGCAGAGAAGGTCTGGGGATTACAAAATGGTGGAATTTATCTTTATGTGCCAAGCTGGTGGAGGAGCAAATGTAATCAGGGCACTACATGCACAAATTAACATTTATTGACTATATATATATCAGGTATATTTAATGTATATATTGTATAAGGTGAAGAAATATACTATGCTGAAATTTAAAATAATTCTTCATGCAAATATATTGCAAATATTGAAGCTACTTATTAGTGTGAGATGATATATGAACTCAAGAGGAATTAGTTATAAAACTCAACAAAAAATCTTGACAATCTATAAAGGTAGATGGTTATTAGAAGGCCTATCCCCTTACAGTATACTTGATTAATGTAAATTTTAATGAGACATAGGAATATATTTTCAAATTTGAAAGCAGAGAAAGAAAAAAGTAAAGAATTTGAAAATGGTTCATCACCAGATGAAAATAATGATTGTGATAGGAAACAGACATACAAAAAATGAGATTATAGACATTTTAATTTCTCCTTTTCATGGATATACACAAAATTACACTGAGTGCTTTCAGATTTTGAATTTTCAACAGGAAAAATTTACTTTCAAGGAATAGATCTGACTTAAATTATGTTCCTGGAAAACATCTTCTGACACAATCATTAAATTATCAATTTATTGATAATTTAAGTCCTGGAAAACATGTCAGATGCAGCATGCATAAGTATTGAAAATAATCATAATGTCTCCATCTTCAAAAACTGATTTCTTTTAATGCACAAATTTTACTTAGTTTAAAAATATCCTAGTTTGGAAGTGGCATACATATCTTGTTGAGGTAAAATTCACTTAGAATAAAATTAACCATTTTACAGTGTAAAATTCAGTGACATTTAGTACATTCTCATGCTGTGCATTATCACCTCTATTGATCCATCTATAGCTATTTTAAACAATATCAGTCACTGTGAAACAGAAGACATTTCAGTAAACTGAGCTTAAAAATAATTTAAGATCATCACTGGTTCATGAGAAATTTTACAAAGTAATAGTTTTCTCATTTGAAAACAAGATAAATTAAAAAGTATATTTCAAAATATTTACTTTCAAGTTTCATTTTAGTAAAGCCAGTAAACTAAAATTATTATAAATTTTGGATCTTATGAGTAAATAACAATTAAAATTAATGTTAGGAGTTGTACTATCTGTGCTTACAATTTTTCAAACTTTTCCCCATCTATGGAAGCAGTGCAGGAAAAATTAACCATTAAAATTTTAATAGAAGTATACCCAAAGAGGCACCATTTTCCCTTTTATGTCTGGCTCTGATATGGCTCAGTCAAAACCAACCTGTCCCCAACTTCTCCACTGGAAGGTTGCAATATTTTGCATATTCTTTTGGGTATTGTAGATGCTTTTATCTTCTCTGAATCTCCATTATGATTGTCCCCAGCAAGAGTCATGATTCCACAAAAAAGTCCTACAGCAGTCCAGATTTCAAGCTAGTAATTCCCTCATGAATGGATACTTGGTAAAATACATCTTGCTAAAATATTACTTGGGATACAGATAATAAAACAGTTTCTGGGAAAAATGCAAAAAAAAGAAGTTTTAAGAAAATCACCTTGGAGAAGCTGCAACAAAGTTTCTCCTCAGCCTCAGGCTTGAAGTGGAAGCTAATTACTTATGTTGCTATGCCTGAGGAGTCCCAGAGTCATGGTAGCTCTTCCTGGGTCCCACAGGAATGAAGCTTTTCTGTTCCCTGTGGAGGCAACACTGGGGTCACAGGGGATGAACTTTGAGGTGTTTCTAGCAGAGTTTAGTATGAAAAAAGGGGTTTGTTGTCCTCTCCTGGCTAGAAATCTAAAGAAGATGATGCTTCTGACTCTGTTGGTGAAAATCCACCCTCTCCCCACCCTCTGGCCAAATCAATGAGATTATGTCCAGGGCATTCAGTGCCAGGAGCCTGAGACTGGGTGAAGAGGACTCAGCGCAGTCAACACTGAAGTTTCAGAAAGAAGTGACAGCAGAAAGAACAAGAGTGGATGAACATCCACCCTGCATCCGAATTCACATGCCCACACAAGGCCTGGAACCAGGCTTTCATCCCCACCCCCACCCATCTGGACAATCCCAGGATAAATTTCCTAGTGCAGCACAAAGTGTGTCTGTGACCTCCTGCATGATTCACCAATGGGGTGGGCACTTAGCCACAGTTCTCCCCACCTTCATTGCACCAACCTTCTGTCCTGTCCAGTCAGGAGACAGCCACAGTTTGTTGGTTTATTTTGGGGGACTCAAGGAAGTTACCCTGTCTAGGAGCACACTTCCACTTGGAAGCATGGCTGGCCCAACCCACTCTTATCAGCCCAGGGTGCACAGAGCTCAAGGGGTCACAGAAGCCAAGAAGATGGACTGTTTAAGCACAGGGGGTGGCTGAGTCCCCTCCTCCACAGCCTGCTCCTTGGAATCTGCCCCCAGGAATCCCTGCCAGGTATTCTCTGTGTGTGTGGGTGTGTGGGTGTTGGTGGAGCTAAGGAGTGTTTTCCAGGATGTAAATAAAGAAACCTCTTCTGTTTTCCTTTCTTGTGAATTTCTCACATTTGCTGCTACAATGTCACATTATCATTGTCCCCAGGGGGTGAAAAATAAACCAGTTAATTAGAATCACAAAGCTTATTTTACACTGAGAAAACTAATTATGTTCCTGAAAGACTTTATGTCATAGTATCTAATCCATCCTAGGTCACTGGAATATCTAATGTCCTCACCCTACAAGATGTGATCAAGTGTCTTAAGACCTGAGCTGCCTAAGTATTGGTCTCCACCTGTCACTGTGTCTGGAGTATATTTTAAGCTCTCTCTACATCTCTGTCACCATCTATACATAAAGAGGAGGAGACTCAGAGGGCTACTTTGAAGTTCTTGAGGGAACCAAGTAAAAAGATCAGAATAATTTTTGTGCTCCCTTTTAATGTTTATGGTCTGTTCTGAATTTAAATACCCCGTGATCAAGTCTCACAATAAAAATTTGCAATGTCAGAGTCCTCCCTCAATTCATTTTGCCACAATTCTTCTTCAGAGTTGTGATTTGTGTGGTTCAACCAGGTTTTCCCATCTTTCTCTTTGTAATAGTGACAAGGCAAATAACAACACCTCAACAGTAATGCTCTAAGTGTGTGAAATTAGACTTCCAATGGAAGGCAACTTGGAGAGTGGGAATGAATCATTTAAATTGAATTCTAATTACAAAAACCTTATAGCAGTATTAGAGCAGGAGTATGCTGGGACCATAACCCAGGACTCAAAATATATTCTACTGGCTCTTGAAAATTATCTCTCCACTCCTGCCTTTTATCTATGAAATATAGGAAAGTAAGATAATCTTTTTAGCATCCTTTTGAGTTGGCCACTCCCAAGGAAAACATAAAGTAAAATGTCTCCCTCCACTTAGTGATTATCAAGTGGTTTGTTGGTGTTTTCTAGGTTAGAAAAATGAGGAACTGTATATCCCTGAGTGTTGACTGTTCTCAGATCCTCTACTAGTGTTAACCTGACTTATTGTGATAAAATCCTCTCATAGAATTCTACTTATGAAGCTTTATACCCTGACTTTGAGAAAAAGTACTGGGGAGGCTGAGGTGGGAGGGGGAGTTAAAGGATGGGGAAGATGTGGAGACCCCAGGGTCTAGGACCCTCAAGGCCCTAGAAAGAAGGCAGAGAGGGCACCATGAAACTATGGTCCTTGTAGGTCTCCACATTAGAGGGAAGGGAAGATAGGATGCCAGCTCTGATTTTACACACATGAATATCATAGTTTTTTGGAAGAGATTATTCCAAAGATATTTGTGGTTATCAAAACATGAGTACCTGCATATACCATGATGTACAGGATATACTGAATGTACAATATAAATACAGTTTCAAAACACCATTGCAGCTTTCAGAGCTGAGCCACTAGGGGGTGTAGCTAAACATGAGTTAAGGCATTTCCACTATAACTCAGAGACCAGCTCTGTGCTTTTCCTCATGGTATGAAGTCTCAAGATTGCTCTTGATAATTATACTTCATAGCTTATTTTGCAGAGCATTGGACAGAGCTGGCACTCAACAACTATGTGGGAAGTTGAAAAAAGTTAATACATATTATATGTATTATATGTGTGTATACATGTAAGTGTATGTTGTGTGTATAAATTTATCAATATTTGAATGAATAAATATATGTATATATTTGTATAAATATATGTGTATAAATATATATGTGCATGTATTTTGAAATATAAGAG